>APFE031321420.1:0-26480 GCA_000404065.3 Pinus taeda
TTTTTTAAATAATATTAAAATATTTGTATAAATAATAACCCAATACTAATAACAATATATCCTAATGGTTTTCGAATTCTAAATATTAACCAAACAAAATATACAATATAATGAAAATATCATGTAATAGTATACTCAATAATGAATAAAATAATTGATTTAATAAAATATCTATAATATGCAGATCAATAAAACACATTAAGAGATAAATGATAATAGATTTAAAAACAATTATCATTGTCTTTGTAATATTAAAACATACCATTTTTAAAATATCATCCCTAATATATCATCACGAATTTAATTTTTTTATATAAAATATGCAAATCTTTATTGTGTAAAGCGTTTAAATGTCCTTTAAAATCTTGACTGGAGAAGATTTTGTTAAAAAAAAGGAATGTCGAGTTTACAACCTCCCATTTATACTCTCTAGGATGCAAGCTACTCATATTAAGGGAATACGATTATTTCTTTATCCTAAACGGTTGCTATCAAATGTATTTCAGTTTATTTTAATAATGTGCTGTTATATTGCAAGGTGAACGGAGAAGTACATTTTTTCCTGGCCATGGCTTTGACGCCCTTAAAAGCTGAACTCAAGAAGAGTTTATGACAAAAAAAATAGGCGCCTAAGTTTACAACGTCCCATTTATACACTGAAGGACGTAAGTTTACAACGTCGCGTTTATACACTGAAGGATGTAAGTTGCTCATATTCATGGACGTAGCTAGTCTCAGATTTGTACATCAAACCTGAAGAAAAATATAAATGAAAACATATAACATAGAAAGAGATTGGTACAGATAACCTTGACACTCTAAATTGCATGTTCCTAACATAGAAAGAGAATGTTAGAGAAATTTCAGTGGTTTTAAGCCGGACGTAACTTTCAAAGAAATAGTAACACAAAGCAACGATCAACACAGAATTTTAGGAATAACATAAACGCATAGAAGTAGCAACACAAAGCAATAGTAACCACAGAAAAATTGAGGAATAAAAGTAATATAGGAACACAGGTGAACACACTGAAAATATGATATGGTACACATAAGCATTATATTTGTTATTGTTATTATAGAAAAGCTTAAGTATGAATGGGAATTGCATATCTATTTACCTGTTATGATTGATAGAGGGTCGGGCCAATTCTGTTTGTCACAATTCTACCACGGCTACCACGGCTACCTGGGTAGACAAAAACGTTTAACAACACATCAAAAATCAATTAACATTACACGAAAATTTCGAAACAAAATACCAAAAAACACAAAACATATAGCCTAACAAAACATCTGAGTGGAGAAAAGTTTAGCATAACAAGAATGAAGTCATACCAGATTCTTCAGGAAGAAAAGCTTCGTCTCCATGCATCCAAAGCTTTCGGATAGCCTTTGAGCAACATAAACCACAGAGAAACTGTAAACATCACCTATATAAAAATATATACAGAGATCGACCATCCACACGACCAGCCTACAGTTCAGAGTGCCAAAGATATGAGAGGAATGAAATGAGGCACCCATGTATGTGGTTTTATAGACGAATGAGGCACCCATCAGTTACCGTTCGTAGGAAATTTAAAATAATTTACCGAAACTTCCAAACTATTCTGCACATCGGAATTCCAAACCATTCTACACATCGGAATAACAAGAAAGGCATTCTGCACGTCGGAATAACAAGAAACGAAAGTTTGATAAGGATGTCGTGTGATGGAATAAACTACTTGATTGTTTTGTAGGCATGCGCAGGGAGGGAGGGGGGACCACATAATCGACGTGCTTAATAGAAAAAAGGAGATCCACTCTCTAGGGAAGTTACATCATGCGCAGAGAGGGAGCGGGGACCACATCTCAATGGCTACTTCAGAAATTTGAAATCCTTGATTGGCATTTCAAACAACATTTCAAACTGGCCAAGTATTTGGCCCTCCGGAATTGTTGGTCGGACGTCAATTGTGACCGCGATCAACCTGAAATAGCGTTTTTGAGACATACGTAGGGAGGGACTGGGGACCAAAGAACCATATGTGTTACATATGTGTGTTAGATAATAGTCCGACGGGGACCACGGAACCATATGCGTTACATCTGCGCGTTAGATAGCGTGTGAAAGTTTCCCGAATATTTATACGATGATGCATATGAATCGTTTTTTTATTTTCTTCATTTTTCTTTCCCTTTTAAGCATGCCCATTTTCCTCTTGATTTGGGCTATGTTATTGGGAGTGAATTGTAATAATGCTGTATTTTTTCTTTATAGATATATAAATTTCATTTAATCACTAAAATAACACTTAAACTAAAATTATTAAACATTGTGCAATAAGAAAATAATGTTTTCTAAATTAAAGTATGAAAACCCCAATATACATAATTCAAAATTTCTATTCAATTAGAAACCAACCCAGTATTCCGAAACATATTGATATTCTTGAGGTCAAGATATTTGTACATGTAGAGATAATAGTAAAGGTAATTAAAATCTCCCTATCATGCGGAGCTAGAAATTTAAATATCTTTTGATCTATAATTTTTAGCAAAAGGAGATAAATATCTATTGTAATATAAAATTGTAGAACCTACAATGTTGGTATCCTTTTGAAGTGGAAATTTTATTTTTGAATACATAAACCAACAATTTTATCAAGTTACATTCACATCTTTGTACCTTCTTCACAAAACTAACTTTCTTTATACAAAGGTTTCACATAACCTCCAGGTCTGATGATATTCTAAAGCTTACCTGATGATCTTAGAGATTTTACCTCTTCTGCTACTAGGTAAAAGGATTGGGAAAAAAATAGCATATACTAGGTGGGAAAAATGTTAGTGACTTATTAGACTACATTTATTTCTTATGCATGTTTATATTGTTTCAACTTTTGATTTTGGTCAATATAGCGATGAATAGAATTTCAACGAAATATTTTTTCAAAATATTTTGATACCACATAGATACACAAATTCCACTCAAGGGACGAACAGATTTAAACACATATGTAGAAAAATATCGGTAAATAAAAGGATTTTTCTTGTCATTATTTATGATTTTCTTGAGATTAATATGACGCCACAAACTCTCCTTTGATATTTACCTCAACAACTCTAAATTCCTTACTATAATAACAATTCATGGCCAGCGAAAAAATAGTATTATAAATGTTCATATGTTTTTAAATGTGCGCTACATAAACTTAATCATTAGTAGAGGATCAACGAAATCGCCTTGTAAGAATTTTTTTTCTTTTTTACTTAAGCCAAAACAAAATTAAAGAATAAAGAAGTTCAAAATATTTTCTTATGTTGTTACACACGAGAAAACTATTTCAAAAATTCTACAAACAAACTAATTACAACATGTCTCTATAAAATTGAAGGCATTGATATTGAGAAACAAATTGTTCACCTAACTAGTTAAGCTAGGATCATTTGACCCGCTTTTCATATTATTTTTTCTGTTGATATTCATATGACACGGGAAAATTTTATTAGATATCCACCTCAACAACTTCTAATTCCTTACTATAATAATAAATCATAGAAAGTGGAAAATAAACTTTATTATAAATGTTCATATGTTTTTTTGTGTGGACTACATAAATTGATTGTTCACTAGATGACCAACCAAATCCACTTGTAATATTTTTATTTTCTCCTTCTTAAATAGAAAAAAAATCATGGAATCAATAACTTTGAAATACTTTCTTCAGCTACTAAACATGATAGAAACATTTCAAAAATTCTACAAACAATCCATGTAGAACATGTCTCTAGAGAATATATGGCACTCTACTCAAGAAATCAATTCTTCATCTAACTACTTGAGCTAAGATCATTTGACCGAATTTTAATAATTTTTTCAACCAAAAAATTATGGGACCACCCAATATAGCTCATTTATACAACTTTCTTCCACAATTTTCACATAGTAGAGCATGTATCCATAGATTTGAAACCACCATAGTCAGAAACACAATATGAGTCTCTGTCGCTTGAAGTATACTTCTTCCACACCCAATTTCCATATTCTTAGAAAGCTTTTGATACATACTTCCCTTATAAAAAATAGATATTAACATTTAGTAACGAAATGATGGCATCACATTTGGTCACAATTTTTTGGTTCATATTACTACCTATGTGAACATAAAGTTAAGATGAATTTATGTTAATTTTATTATATGACATCGTAACGTAATGAAAAAAATTGAGAAAATTAATTTTAAGCTAATAATATAACAAAAGAATAATTTTAGAGATACAATTACGTGTTTGAGGATTTACAACTTAAGTGTGTTCAGTAACACTAATGATGTAGTAATATCCCATCCTCCAATAAGTTTGGAGAATTAGTTTTATATGTAGCCCATTATCATATGTGTGTGTGTGTGTGTGGGGTAGTAGTAGTAGTAACTTTTAATGATGATATATAAGTTTTACATTTTTAATAAAAATATATTATCACGTGATGAAAATATCTTAAATGGGAATGTGAGTTAATGCTCTTAGGAAAATTAAGGTTCCCAAAAGTCGAGTATGAATCAATGATACATCTATAAATTTTTTTAAGAAATTAGCTAATACAGGAAAAAAAATTATATTTTAATCTGAGAGCTATCTAGAAGAACATTTAATTGATAAAAATATTTAGAATTGTGTCAAATTCATTTTCATAGCCTATCAATCTTTTCATTTAATCTAATTCATCATCCAAATTTTTTTAAGAGCGTCTCAATTTTTTTTATAACCTAGAACAAGGAAATATGAGGAATAGACATAGTGCACACAAAAAAATTCATAGATTGTTCATTTCCAAGCCAAATTACAGGCTAGATATATATTGCCCATGGAATACAACAAATTCCAAATAAGGAGAATATTGTTCAAAAAATATTAAAACAAAACTCCAACAACCAACAACTCAATCATACCTATTTACTAATTAAGCATCATTCCAAATCTGCAATTTAATGATTATATCTATAGCATTACAAAGATTATAATAAAATTGATAATTTAAAATTAACATGTCAGATCTATGTGACTAGTCCTCCTCGAAATTTATACCCACTCTGAAGTCACTTAGACAATTACCTTTCCATGAGCACAATTTTCTAGCTTCTCATTCAACTCATTTAAGACATAATCGCCTGTAACAATATTTGATGAAATTCGTATAATTGATGCTTCTAAATCTCGCAAAGGACAATCTCGATATTAGACTGTATCTAGTAGTCAATTATGCAGTTGACCTTTCTACCCAAATGGATCTCATTACAATACCTGTAATTGATTCTCTTGAACCCTGAAGCGCAACAATAACCACCAATATATAACGAATTCATACAATTAACTTAGTGATGTGTTTTAAGGACACTGAAGAATGTCGAGAACCACTAATTTAATTATATTCCTGTGTTCATCAATTTATTTTGAACTTTTTAGAAAAAATAAACAACCTAACAAACAAGACAAAGAAAAACCCATAACAACAAAGATAATCATATTCCATAACTAAAGATAATGATAATGATAACGATAACGATATAGATATATATAATAAATTGCAAGAAGCACCTCCAAAAAGATTGAAAGCATATAAGAATAATCTTAACAATGTAAATGTTAATGATTTTCATATGATTTTTGAAAAGGGTTGATGTCACATCAACCTCTTTCTTTAAAGGACTTATTTTTGACATTTTAATTTTTCTAATGTATTAGGTCTGGACTTTTTTTTAAATGTTGATTATTTAACCATTTTTTAAATTCTCTTATTCCTCTTCATGTTTTTCATCCTTAGATATTTGGTTTTTAAGGCTTTTCGATTTTTTGTTTTGTTTTCCTTTGCACTGTTTTTTTATAATGAAAATTTTCATTTTTTTCCAAAGTTAAAAAAAAAATATTGAGATTATGATTTTTTTTATATTTCTATATTGTTAATTAATATTTCAATACACAACACATAATTGTCACCAAAAAATAACAATTTAAAAAAATCCACAGAAAATACACGTTTTCCATATAGATATAATTAAAAAAAAACATGTATTTTGGGACATTTTCGCTAAGAACCCACATTAAAAAAAAAATGACAAAAACTTGTTGAAGATTTGAATTAAAAAAAGAGGACAAATAACCAATTTTATGGATTTTGTATAAAAAATGATATTTGAAATAAAAAAATTCAAAAAATAATATATTTTAAGCAAAAAAAATTAACATAGAATTAGAAAAAACAATAAAAACCTGATAATAAAAATGATTAAAAAAAGTATATAATAAAAAGAAACCATGGGTCAGTGAAAAAATTATATATTAAAGAAAAAAAATCACTATAAAATACTTATTTTAAAAACAAAAAAAAAAAACTTTTTTGGTCTTCTTGGCAGGCTCAACTCGATTATGAGAATCAAGTGAGGGGCTCATCTGATGTTATGAATCAGATGGAGCCCTGGCCAGTGGTTGAAGGTGCCACGACCCGTGGCTACCGGAGCAGTGATGGAGCCCTACCTAGGGGCTCAGCAAGGCATGGCCTTGTGTAGGCAACGCTACGTGCACCTTTGCTAGTCGAGGGTTGTGGGCCCATTGGCAGGCATAATCCAATTCTGAGAATCAAACTGAGCCTGACCAAGGGCCCAAAGAGGAATTTTTATTTTTATTTTTTTATAATAATCATAATCATTTTTATAACATTTTTTTGTTTTTTTTTTCTTTAAACTATATTATCTTCTCCTATCTTAGACTTGTAGTTGACACAAATTGGTTAAAAGAATTTCCACCACCCAAGTGCCTCCGATCCGACTAAATCTCAAATCCAACTACATTATGTTTCATAGACAATATTTAATTACATTTCTAAAAGAACTTATGAAATTTATTTCCTAGTTAAGTAAAATGTAAAACAATCCTACTCTAATAATAGATAGAAAAGACTTATGGAAGACACAAAAGGACAAAAAGCATCCAAATGATTACAACAATTAGACAACTCTGCATAATGAGAATATAGGTGGAGATAAAAGTGAACCATAATAAGTGATTCATATGAGAAAATATTTTGAATGGAAAAGGAAAAGGATCAATAAACCAAATTGAATAGTGGTAGTGAAAACTATTGACCTCTCAAAATAAGTAGAAAATTAAAATGGATAGAATATGAACCAAATTCAATATCATATGCATTAATAAGATGATTATGCTTCTCTTGAACATCATTGCTACTACTATTTATGAAAATGGTGCCCACCTCATTAAATCTAGGTTTTGTACCACTTTTAAGGTGATAGTCTTTCCCTTACTTATAGGAGTTGTCCTTACTTCTCAATAAAGATCAAACTCTAAATATGGAGGAAATCCATCCTCATCTAAAACAAGGGAGCCACTACGGTGGAGGTAGTCCCTGCCGGGGTCTACCCCAACAAACAGTAAGCAACATGTGGCCTTCATGCTGTTCCCGCGTCCATAGGTTGTGATTTACATACCGGCAAGACCCAGCAGATGATATATTGTTTGTTGGTTTAAACATAGAATAGTTTTCTCAAATGTTGACCCACTTATTTACATTACTTATTCAAACCAAAAATATACATTACATTACTTATTTAAACCAAAACCAAAATCTAGTTTAAAAAGACGGCATTCTCATTAAATACGTAAAAACCATAGTTACCAAGTTCGAAAAGTTAAAACCATTTGATATTGTTATTAATGTTGTTTTTCGATGTTGATTAATGTTACAAAGTTAGTTTGAGAGACTTTTATAATTTCCGTAGTATTACAAAGTTACGTAAACTATGGGATATACTAAACGAAAGTTGTTGGTATCATTAAGGCTTGCTCAGTTAATAGTTATGTAAAAATTATGTGAAGTTGCTATATAATATTTATGCAAAAATTGAAATTTAAAATTAGATCGAAATAAAATTATATATTAGCACACCAACAACGAATTTGAATATATAAAAAGAAAGACCATATTTGTTATGAGCAGTTTATATCTTAACATACCAACAATGAATTTGTGTATAAAAAGAAATACAGAAGTTGGAACGGGCAGCTATTTTAATTTATTCGAAGCTTACTGGCATTTGCATGTTGCGAAGGGCATAGAAAGAGTACTTAGGCTATTCCAATATAATTACTGTCTATATAACTAAATATCTGAGTCTTGATGGTGGTAGCCAAGTCATTAGCCGTTATCCTCTATCATGAGGAAAAAAATGAAAAACTAACTAGCTGATAGCTGGCAACCACAATGATCTGCTTTCTTCCTTTTATATAATTTTGTTGTTTGCTTTCAGAAGAGGCAGTAGTCGGCATGATTTTCCATTTGTTGTGATGAAATAAGAATGGCCTTATCTGCTGCGATGAAATAAGTCGAACCGATGGTTGTTCCCAATCAAAATACACACAACACAGCACAAGATCTAGAGTTCATGAAATTGTCAAAAAAAAATTGATAGATATTGAGAAAAAAAACATAACATTTGAGGATGGTTGGATAACAATAGCTGACATATAGAGATGATAAGTGCCTGCATGCTTGGTTTATTTCAATTAATATTACTTACAATATCAGTATATATATGTGCATGATGCTACTAGTTAAGCTAGCTAAAAACCTTAGCTATTAATGAGTTAATTCCTAAACACTGAGTTTATTTATTGTTGAATGGTATAATTGCATGCTTGGTTTATTTCTATTAATAGTACTTACAATATCAGTATATATATGTGCATGATGCTACTAGTTAAGCTAGCTAAAAACCTTAGCTATTAATGAGTTAATTCCTAAACAAAAGAAGAAAAACAAAGGGATAGAATAATTGCAAATGCTAAATCCTAAAAACCTCAGGAAAGTGAAAGAAAAAGGATACAAATTCTATCGGAAAAGTTACAGTAGTATTCCATCATCAAGAAGTAGCTATATTAACTATACACCTAGATTCTGAAATGATAATTATAAAAGAAAACATAAACTTGAATAACAGTTCCCAGAAAATAGTGAAAAAATTCCTAAATTAGCAAAGGGGAACGAGTGGGAATCCTCTCGACATAACCCACTAGAGATCCAAGCCTAGAAGCTATAAATTTAACATGAAATAAGCAAGAACGAAAACACCAATTTAAACAAACAATAAACAGCTAGCTAAGAAGATGATCTAGTTGAGTCCATACTCACGAGGGTTATGGAATTCAATAACCAGTTAAAAATTGTTTCTAATGCAATCTAATCAAACAAGGGTGTTGGCATAAATAATATACAGTGACTCCATATATAGGGCTCATAATTCATTAACCAACCAATGCAAAAGAGGAATTCAATACCAGTAATGCACGATTTAAAGAAAGATAGATTGACCTGGAAAATACATCTCTATATTTAATGAAAACGACAAAATTTGCTAGGGTTTTGAAGTTCCCCTTAAAATGATGAGTTAGGGCTCATAATTCATTAACCAACCAATGCAAAAGAGGAATTCAATACCAGTAATGCACGATTTAAAGAAAGGTAGATTGACGTGGAAAATACATCTCTATATTTAATGAAAACGACAAAATTTGCTAGGTTTTTGAAGTTCCCCTTAAAATGATGAGTAAACTCAAGATGTCGTAGCTCCTTACCAAGAAGGAAAAGTATGTCCAGAGTTTTCAGACGATAAAAATCAACGGTGCTTAGCCAGAAAGGACTTCCATTAAAATATACATTTGAATATATATTCGAATTTAACGAAAATTAACACAGAATTGTCCAAAATGTATCTCATAGAGAACATCACAACTTCCATAAAACTTGTTCCTCCTGTGCATACCCGGACGGTAAGGCATCAAGGATTGTACTACTGATAGGAAGAACTAAGCTAGGTAACCCTCCAGTCTTCGAGCCTCAGAAGTCTACAAGGCACCAACAGAAACTTAAGTTGCAAAGCAAATAAACTGTAATAAGAAAGTGGCCATCATTATTGAAAGATAGAGCAAAAGGGAATCTTTACCTGGTTCGATAATGGAGACCTCTGAAACAACAACCAGATGCAAGGGAAAATCATAATCGCAGACATGAGAATCGAACAGCAAACCTTCGGTTACCATGAGAGTCCTACATTGACTTTAAATACTATTGTCTGTAAATAGTAAATAATTATAGTAACAATTATAAAACGAGTTTTTGGACGTTTGGACCAGTTTTCTCCGTAAATAGTAAATGATTGTAATAACAATTATAAAATTAGTATTTGGACATTTGGACTAGTTCTGTGTTTTGTTTGGACAATATTGACATAATAATTAAGTTTTTATAAAATTAAAATCATTAGAATTAATTGAAGTATAAAGTATTTTTGTATCTTTGACACTGGATGCACTTGTACATAAAAATCTGAAGACATAGTACCATTATTCTATGATTTTTGAATTCACGGAATATACAGTGAATATCATGAAATAAATTAAATAGAATATCACTGTGAATAGTAGTAATTAAATAAATTATACACATTTGATGTAATTTTGAAACAGGGTAAAAAAGCACTAACATTCTACAACAGTTTCAAAGCGTGCTTCTATTTTTTTTGGTATCAATGTTTTATTGATACAAGGATCTCATATTTTTTTTTAATTGATACAAGAATCCCCATTTGGTTAAAAGAATTGGAGCTTATTTTGTATCAATGTATTATTTATGCATGGATCATGATCAGGATAAAAGAATTCGAGATACCACAACTCTGTAAGTTCAATTACTGACATTTAATAATACAGATTTATTACATGTCTTGCTATAAGAAGATGGTACGGATGTGCTTGATTGACACAAATTTTCTTGAAATTTGTAAGACGCTGCAGAAAAACATATATAGAATACTCATACGAATGTGTATTTGGTTTTGTTTTGTTTATTTTAATGGTTAGAATCAATAATGAGATTATACTATTTATAATCACTAAGTGTGAAGAAAACATTTTATCATCCATAAATAAGTCTAAATAAAGTGAATTAACGGTTTAAATTATAAATTTCAGAAAATTACTTCAAGGGAATAAGTGTAAATAGAGTTAATTAATGGTTTAAATTATAAATTTGAGAAAATTATTACTTTAAAGAAGCTCTGCATGCATGCACCACGTGCCCCTTCTACATCTAGTCTATAGCATGTAACCCACGCTGCATTTGTATAGTTACTTAAGCTCTGCATGCATGCACCACGTGCTCCTTCTACGTCTAGTCTATAGCATGCAACCCACGTTGCATTTGTATGGTCATGAAAGGACTAATCAATGAGTGAGAAGAGGACAAGGCCCCATCGATCCATAAGAACAAAGACATCAAAAGCCTAAACATGAACAACAGAGGTAACCATCAGCCTGTAACCTTTTGACAGAAGCCTTAACTAATTGATTTTGAAATTGATTTATTGATTGAGGAGTTATCTTTGTCCTACTACAAAGCTCTCAATACATAATGTTATCAGTTCTATGTAGCAGAGCCACTAAGGATGACAAGGAAAATGTTTCCATATTTCAATTAGATGCGTTTAGCAGAGACTATTGTTTCCATACAGATGTGTTTACGAAAACGGCCACTGCCATTGCCAGTGACATGTCCTCTACACTTCTTATCCGAATAATAGATGGTTGCTCAAAATCACAGCCAACGACCTACGAGGTCAGCAAAATTCGACCCACAAGTTTTTCTACCTGATATGATATAAAGTTTATCATCATAATTTCTTGAATTTACTTAAGTGTAAATTTAGAAAATATTTTGCATAGCAGTCTCATTACCATTCATCACAAATTTTAATGTTTCAAAAATAAAATAAGAAACACTTGTAATACACCTATAATAGATAGAAATATTGTTACTTATATACATTCAACCATGCAATTGAATTGTGTAAGATTATCTATCAAATTTGTTATTTCGATAAAAAAAATTAAAACAAAACACCCACCAACAAAAACTTCCAAAAAGATTTCACCAAAAACAACTATTTTGAAAGCCTCGCTTCCTTGAATACAAATATCATTAAATACTAGATAGTAGAGTCTTACAGTGGAGAGTATCTATCGATTAATGAACGACTTACCATGTCCCACAAGGAAGACCCATACATCAAGACACCACATATACAGCAGAGAAGTCTCACATTTTATTATCGTCTCTTGTGATTGTTGTATGTCTAACATGATCAGTGGCACCACCAATACGAAGATTGTTGCCACCGTGCACAGCCATTTCAAGCTTTCCGGCTGCTAAAAGAAACAAAATGAAAAATTACTTTGAAGTTTAAAAATGTTGGTGATAACTTGAATTGATTGAGATGAGTAAACAGTAAAATGTTGAAAAATATTTTTATAAAAATATTCACATTTCTGATTGAGATTTTTCTTTGCCCTTAAAATATTTTATGGAAGAGTATCTGGGTTACCATGAAGAAAAGAAAATCAAGATTTCAGTGGCTTGGCTTTGCTTACCCTCTGGTTTGTGTCGGAGTATGTGTAGAATATGCAGATGTAAATTGTTGTAAGAACAAATCCAGCTAGGTTAATGACCGTCACGGGAATGTTGTTCGGATTGATTATGGGCAGACCGTAGAGCATCTAGTGCAGGCAGCTGGGCATATTTAAAATGAGATAAACGAATGATAACTGTCCCATGGATCTATCTTTGCATGCCTCCATTAATGCGCATCTGGAACAGCAATATTCAAGCATACTATCAAAAAAAACGCCCAGAATTTGAATGAATCCCAAGTAAAAAATTTTGGGTGGTGGAACCTTACGCTCGAGTGAAGGAGAGCTATGGAAGAGGGTTACTTCTGAACTGCAGCAAAACTCTTAACCAAGAAGGGATCAAATCGCAACAGCAATGGGGTCTGTATCGTACTATACAAATATATACCAAAATGCATGCCACCGAGTTCAAAGTGTTCGTAATAGAACGATACGGGTGTAGGACATGCACAAAGAAACGTGGCAGGTGAGTCGAAACCCTTTACCCTAAGTTTTCAAAGAAGTATACAGGCGTTTATACAGGAGACTCTAAACTCTTTACCCTAAGTTTTGAGAAAAGCCCGACAATAAGAGGTCGAAACATAAACTTTGGATAAAATTCTATTGAGCAGGAAAGTTTATTTCAAACATTGGCTTAAACCTAACATGTACCGGAAATTTTACTCGATCAAAGCAAATTAATAGCTGGTCAACGATCTATCGATGGCTATTAGTCCCAAGAAGGGACTAATAATTTCGTTGTTATCATCAATTATTTCTAACACTCAAGTTCAGGTTACTGAGAAAATTTTGCATACCACCACATAGAAAAAGAACAAGGGGGAGAGTCAATTGATTTAGAATAAAACTTTAAATCTCCTATGCTAAGGTTTCTTATCCCAGTGATGATCAACATTTTCTAATATAGCAAAATTCCTTCCTTATCTTGAGTTTTAGCATTTACATCAAAGCTCTTAACATCAACTATAATAGTCTCAGAAGTCAACAACTTCACAAAGACCTACATATTACTTTGGATATGAAGGACAAGAAGAAGGGTACATTCTTCCAAATATTATAATCAACTATGCTTCTATCATCTTCAATATCATGCCTAGTGAAGATCAACCTTTGATGATTTGGAGCAATTCCTTGTCTTAAATTTTAGCTTTCACATTATTGACAATATTTGAGCTATCAACTTCATAAGTAATTTTCATGTCGGTTAGAATTTTGATATCTGCATTCCACCTTCATAATTAATTTTCATCCTAGGTATAGTTTTGAGATCTTCATGATTTTTTTTAGTCATGGTAATGTGAAATATATCATGAGGTAAGTGTTTTAAGGTTCATCTTAGTTTATTAGCCATTTTGTTTATATTTCTACACTAATTCCTACCTAGATCAAAGACCTTGCCTTTCATTGTAAAGATTAGGACACATATTTTCACTTACCTCTTTTAAAACTTCTTAAAAACCATTTTGCAAATTTGTCAAGATGCTACACTACATACATATTCCTTTGCAATTTAGAAATAAAAAATGATATTAATATCCAATAAATTTATATAACTATTAGATAAAATTAAAAATAAATAAAATAATAGGATATGTTAGACAAACTCTCGATTGCTTTGAACACCCTGTTTCAAACATACTCAAAAAGAAATAAAATATTAAAATGAAAATTAAATCCACAACAAATTCTAAATGTCAAATCCATAATAATGTAACTAACAAAATGGAATAAATAAAAAATGGTAAAAGCATGAATTGAAGCCTTATGGGAGATATGTGTGTTGGAAAGATGTTTGTTTGAAGGGGAGAAAAGCAAGCATTAATGGAAAGAACCACCAAAAAAAAGAAACAAATAGAAGTGTCCATCGAACATAGACCAAAAAAAACATCCGCTGAAATTTTCAAAGAGGCGTGGATTCGATTGAAATTTGAAAAAGCATGGACTCTCAATTGAAGAGAGAGCATGGAATCCGAGAGGAAGTAGCGGTGGTAAAAATCTTGTGGCCATTGAGGAGAAGTGAGAAATCCCTATATTAAGTCTTATCACTTTTCCAACATCTTCCTTAACCTTTGCTTATATCGATTGTGATTATTCTTGTGTGTTTGGCTATATGTGTGGTTAGAGTTTGGGTCTATCTGTGTTGAGTCTGTGTTTGAGTCAGTCATGGTTGTGCGGGATAGAGGAGGAGGCTTAAAAGAGAAGGGAAGAGGAGGAAAGATGAGTTTTTTACTGACTTTTTGGGCTCAAAGAAATCAATTCTCTAAAAAATGGTTTGGATTAGATTCTATTTAACTTCAATGTTTTTATTCATCTCTACCTTGCTGTAAGAATTAATTCCATTTCATAACTTTGTATTTCAGTTTGGTGCAGTGTAAATTATTGGAGTGAATGAAGAGTTGACATTGCATGAAAATGAATGAAATATGGAAGGAAAGAGGTGGTTGACATTGTTTTTGTTCAAGGCATTCCAATTAGCTTTTTGAACGTGAAATCGAATCCCAATTCTAGGTATATAGAGATGGCACTGTATCTCTCCTTTTGATTAGTTGAAATATCGTGCTTTAGCCAATTTTATTGAACTTAAGGATCTCCTTCCTCCTCAATTATTTGTATTAAATTTAATTTTTTCTTTATTTTTTCAATCATCCTCAATAATTTTTATTAGAGATAGTTTTTCTGTCATTCATTCAAGAAGTTATCCCCTATGAATTCAAGCATCACTAGATTTTTAATGACTTCTGATAGCTCTGTATTTGGGTTTAATCTATTGTGTATTAGTTTATTTTCTGTTTTTCTAATATAACCTCTTCTTTATTAGTTTAACCCATTATTTGTTTCTAACATGACTTGTGGTGTATTGTGTTCTTTCTTTCTTTAATCTATAGGTTTTTCCCTTTTGGATGTAAAAATATACATTTTCGAAAGTGGATTCCTATTTGTTTTCATTATTTAAATATGTGATAGAAAGATTTATTACTTTTATATAAAAGACAAATTGATAATCTTCAAGACAAATTGATAATTTTCGTTATATCTTATTAAAAATATACATTTTTCTCAAATATTTATGTGGTATTGCATGTAAATTTATTTACACGGGGGATTTCACCTCCTAGTTTTGGTGAAAGGGTTTTTTTAGAGTAAATATTGATGTAGTTATATATTATTCTTCCCTTCTCTCAAATATTGTAAGAGAATTATGCACACAATTATTAATAAAAATATTTTTTATGGAAAGGGTTAAACCCCTTCCTAGTTCTCAAGAAGGATGGGGCACCATTTTTCTTTCAGCAGTGTAGTTATCTTAGTGTAGTTATCTTTGTTTGTGTTGATTACTTTTCTTTAAACTCATACCCGTCAAAACCTATTTTCTTAAAGATACATTTACTTTAGAACATTTATATTTTAGGCATGTCATATTACACTTCAATGATCATCCATTCATATTATAACACTTATCCCATTCGCATCTAACTCATAACACACTTACATTTAAAAAAAATCTATATATATATATTTTTTACAAAAATATAAATTATACAATCTTTCACCATGCATTGAAAAACACTAAATATAATTATACTTAACAGGCCATTCATATTGGTTTTTTATTTTTTTTTGGTTTTCATTTTAGTTGATTTTTAAAGCTTTTTATATTCTATTATTTATATTTTATATAATTAGATAATGGTATACATATATAATTTAATGTATTTATGTTTTTATGTTCATATATTGAATTGATACTATACCATGTTACTTTGAATTTGTGTGTGTGTTTAGTTGAATTGTGTGTTTTCTTTTTTGAAATTTCATATCTATATGTGGGTTGTCCTAATAACGATTATTTTCTTTTGTATTTTGAGACCAAATTTTATATAGTGTGTTTGCTTATTTGGTCTAGTATTTTGTATTTTTATTTAATTAAAATCCCATATATATGTGAATGCTTGTATCCATGTTTATTTATGAATATTTGTATGTAATTTGGAATTGTAATCATGTGTTTATTGTGATGAATTATGAATTTGAATGGGTAAACATAATGTAGATTTTAATTTGTATATTGTGTGTGTGTGTGTGTGTTTTTAAAGCTAGATAAGAATATTTGAGCGTTTTCTTTTATTGACTTGAAATTTTATCATGTGCAATTAGTTATTTGAAATTGCATGTTTTGTGTTTAGTCCAATTTGTATATTGTTTGTTTGCTTGAACTTGTACTGTATGTTTTACTTTTTATAGTGTTTGATTGCTTATTTAATGTTGCATTTTCATATTTGGGTGTTTGTTTTTATATTAACTTGAAATTGTATTATGTGTGTTTCCTTAGTTTTTTAACACCCTTCCCTTGTGTACTAAATTATTGCAAACCTAAGCTGAGTTACAACTAGGTGTGACATCCTCCCTTGTGCGTTAAATTATTGTAAACCTAAGCTGAGTTAAAGCTAGGTTTGATATCCTCCCTTGTCTTTTAAATGATTGTAAACCTAAGTTGAGGGAAGCTAGGTGTGATACCCTGCTTTGCGGGTTAAAATATTCTAAACCTAAGATGGCGAAAGCTAGGTGATATGTACTATGAAAAGAAAATGTGTTATTAATATATTAATAAAATAAATCACTTAGAGGGTGGAGCACCAAGAGAGAGGAGAATATTTCCAAATCCCATGAGGAATGGGAATAGAGATGAATCTTTCATAATAATCTTCTATATGACATTATAGATAAGTTTGGATGGATTAGATATCCATCAGATGGATGGGAGATAAAGATCCATCAAACATAAAAGCTTCATGGGAAATAAAGGCAAGATTTTATGAGGAAAAGCCTCCTGGGATATAAATATGAGATTTTGCAAAAAAGACATAGGAAAATGGAAAAATCCATAAAAGCAGGATGTCGATAGTGGTAGCTAAATCATGAAAGAGGGTATTAAATACCCAGTGATTGATCAATTGAGGGCAGTTGATGCTTGGCAAGATCTTGGGCTCGAAGGGAGTAAAAGGTGATTCATGGTTGGGTGATGGTGCTCCTCCCTCCAAGAGAGGTTTTAGTTTGTCTCAAATGTATGGGATGTTTGGATGATGATTCTTAATCTCTCTCTCTCTCTCTCTCTCTCTCTCTCTCTCTCTGTTATAGTTCCAAGTTTTTATGAGAAGATTTTATTAAGTCTCTGTTATCGTTCCAATTTTTCTATGAGATGATTGCTTAATTTTCCTCACCATGAGAGTGTTTGAATGAATTACATGGGTTTGTGTACTAACAAAATTATTAGGATGCTAAATCCTACAATTAAGATATATGAATTACATAATTTCCTCTTTTATAGAAAATGAATGATTCAATAATGCATGTAACTGTGGTGTGCTCTCATATGCATTTCAAAGTTATTAAGATTATATTTACCGTGGTAGCAAAGAGTAGCATGCTTTAGTGTGTTGCAAGTTTTCATGCATGTGGAATAATTATGGAGGAATGTCTCCCATAGTATTATCAAAGGTTCACCATGGTCTATGTCATGCATAATGAAATTAGATGCTCTTGCATGTAGTATAAGGAATTAATGGAACATCCTTTTAGTTATGCATATATGGGTCGATAATATATCCTATGAAATCGACTTGAATATATCAGGTTACTAACGGTACCTAGTGTGTCTATGAGATAGGTTACTTGTATAATGCCTGATCTAAGATTTGTATTTAATTAAGCAATTCATTATGCATGATGGAAACAAGACCTATAATAATTATGGATGATCATGATAGTAGAGTTTAATTAAGATCATTTATGTAGGTAAGGAAATTAGTATAGGTTGCATGTTATGGTTAGTTCCGTTTTCATCTACTAAATCATGTTTACTAGAAATCTAACACATAAGCCTTGACAATAAGGTTAAAAGACCATACAAGAAGCACTCTATAATTAAATTGACCATGACTGTGGAGTCTATTATAGAATGACTAATGATGATATAACGACAGGCTAAAGATACACTATGTGGTATTGTTTCTTAACGATTAAATATAGAACAAAATAAACATTTATGGAATGGGAGCTTAGGAGCTAAATTATAGGGTAGCTAAGGAGGTTCGTTACCAAAGGTATCAAACAAAAAGTTCAAACACTAATACTTATGGACCAATCCACCTCCATATGATTTCAATTACGGGTTAAAAAAAAAAAAAAAAAACGTTCTCCATAAAGGTGAAGTTAAAATTTGAAGCTTAGAACATGCTAATGTCATATTTATTTGTTTTCGTTAAAGAAAGTTAGGATTCCTTAATGGTTTATTGAGGAACCATGGATATACATATGTTAATTCAATAGATATGTAACAGGGTATTATATCAAGCTATTTAATTAAGGAGGAAGTTTTTATGCTTTGGTGGAAGATGTTTTCTACCCCATCTAGGTTGTATGCTCAAAAACGTCCTCTAAGAAGACCATATGGTATCAAAAAATTAAATATAGGGTTAAATCCGAAAGAATTCTCAAGAGACTTCAATCAAACCTACATCAAACAGCTATCAATATAAGCTCTGGGGTCTTTGTGTTTCCCTCCGATAGTATTATCAAAGGTTCACCATGGTCTGTATCATACATAATGAAATTAGATGCTCTTGCATGTAGTATAAGGAATTAATGGAACATCCATATAGTTATGCATATATGGGTTCCCTGTATAATGCCTGATCTAAGATTTGCATTTAATTAAGCAATTCATTATGCATGATGGAAACAAGACCTATAATAATGATGGATGATCATGATATTAGAGTTTAATTAAGATCATTTGTGTGGGTAAGGAAATTAGTATAGCTTGCATGTTATGGTTAGTTTCGTTTTCATCTACTAAATCATGTTTACTAGAAATCTGACACATAAGCCTTGACAATAAGGTTAAAAGACCATACCAGAAGCACTTTATAATTAAATTGATCATGACTCTGGAGTCTATTACATAATTACTAACGATGATATAAGGGCGGGCTAAAGATACACTAAGTGGTATTGTTTCTTAATGATTAAATATAGAACAAAATAAACATTTGTGGAATGGGAGCTTAGGAGGTAAATTCTATGGTAGGCTAAGGAGGTTTGTTACCAAAGGTATCAAACAAAAAGTTCAAACACTAATTCTTATGGACCAATCCACCTCCGTGGGATTTCCATTATGAGTTAAAAAAAAAAAACGTTCTCCATAAAGGTGAAGTTAAAATTTGAAGCTTAGAACATGTTATTGTCATATTTATTTTTTGTTTTTAAAGAAAGTTAGGATTCCTTAATGGTTTATTGAGGAACCATGAATATACATATGTTAATTCAATATATATGCAACACGATATTATATCAAGCAATTTAATTAAGAGGAAGTTTTTATGCTTTGGTGGAAGATGTTTTCTACCCCATCTAGGTTGTATGCTCAAACATGTCCTCTAAGAAGACCATATGGTATCAAAAAGATTAATATAGGGTTAAATCAGAAAGAATTGTCAAGAGACTTCAATTATTGAGGAATTGAAGAATTCTGGAATTTAAAACTACAAAATATGACCTCCTCCAAAAATTTCTTTGACTCTATTTTCATGATATCGACTTGAGTGGGACGTTACAAATTACCAACATAAACGGACTCATCCATAAATTATGACATAAACAGACTCATCCATAATGTCGATATTACATTGCGTGGGGTGAATGCGTAGTGGGAAAAACACACGATGGGTTATGGCAACTAGAAATATGAAAAGAGTTGGTCCACTTCTGTGTCTACCCGGTCACCCTGTTTCCCATTAGGTGGTAACCACCACCAATCCATCCATTGTAGGGAGGACTTCACCACCGTGATTAAATTACCGTACTCAACAACTGATTCCCATGAAATGGACTAACCCATTAAGGAAGATATATCATGGCTAGTTCAACATTCACAACGGAGAACTCAACCTTTCTCAGATGATAGCGATAAAACTCAACCTTTGGGACGTATGAGGCAGTTTCAACCTGTGAAGTTTTTTAACAAACAATTTGGTTGTCTCCAAGCATTTTTGGAAACTTGTTGATGCAAGAGGAGAGGAATAACTAGGAAGAATTGTCAATCTGAATATGAAATCGAGGCACGGGGATGGAGCTTCTGCACATGTTATGTCGGTGGACAGAAGCTAGCTCTTATTTGTTTCTTGAAAAAGGTCGGGAAAATTAGCCGAGACATGTGATTCACCATACTATTACTCCTCCCTATGGATTAAGGCTGATTACACGCGTATGCTGCTTGATCCTCATGCGCAGTCATTTTTTCACGTTCAGGATGGGATGAATGCCGGTTTCAGTGTCTGTTTTTATTGTTTATGGAACTGTCATTGCCTGTTATCCTTATTGCATGAGAAACGTCCATGAGAGATCGACCTTATCCAATGACCCAGAGAGGTACGAAATTGTTCAATCCCAAAAGACTACTTTTGGCTTATAGATATAGGGTTACCATAAAAAATGCTTATAGAATAATGCTGGTAAAAGCATCCAATGAGAAACAATAAAAAACAATTTTACGTATGGTTTACGGATAAGAATTTTTGAATATAAGATGTACATATTGTAAAATTATAACCGTTGTTGGCATGTAAACCTTGCCAACGTGGACGCAGTGGCTTTTAGTTTTATTTTCGGAGAAAAGTATAGCAAAGCGGTAAGTTTTCCAGCGAGAGCAACAATGGATATAAGAAACAGCTGCTAAATCCACATGAAAATTCCACACCCCACAAAGCTCCGCCTTCTTAGCTTTTAGAAACATCACGGAAAAAGCTTTAGATTCATGTTTCCCATTTAAAAACTACATTTTGCGTTTGTCTTATCTCAGAAGGGAATTCAATTCTGGAAACTTGAATTTTTGTGTTACTAAGGTAGGAACGTTAACT
Source organism: Pinus taeda (assembly GCA_000404065.3). Lineage (NCBI taxonomy): Eukaryota > Viridiplantae > Streptophyta > Pinopsida > Pinales > Pinaceae > Pinus > Pinus taeda. The sequence goes on from APFE031321420.1 coordinate 21,438, forward strand.
CCAGCACATAACTTTGTATTAACACCACTGTTGGTAACTAAATCATGAAAGAGTCTATTAAATATTTAGTGCATTGATTAAGTGAGGGAAGTTGAACCTTGGCAAGATCTTTGGCTATCGGGAATCATAGGTGATTCATAGCTGGGTGGTGTTGCTCCTCTCTCCAGGTAAAGTTTTAGTTAGTGTCAGATGTGTGGCATGTTTGTATGATGATTCTTACCCTCTCTCATAATTCTGGTTTGTTTACGATAATATTTATTAAGTCTATGTTATTGTTCCAATTTTTCTATGAGATGGTTTCTTAAGTTTCCTCACCGTGAGAATGTTTGAATGAATTACATGGGTTTGTGTGCTAGTAAAATTATTAGGATTTTAAATCCAACAATTCATATATATGGATTTCTTAATTTCCTCTTGTATAGAAATGATGGATTCAATAATGCATATCACTTTCGTGTGCTCTCATATGCATATTGACATTATTAAGATTATCTTTGCGGTGGTAAGAAAGAGTAGCATGCTTTAGTGTTTTGTAGATGTTCATGCATGTGGAACAATTACCGAGCAGTGTCTCCTTTAGTATTATCAAGGGTTCACCATAGTCTATGTTGTGCATAATCGAATTAGATGCTCCTGCATGCAATATAAGGAATTAATGGTACATATTTTTAGTTATAAATATATGGGTCTGTAAGATATCCAATGAAATTGACTTGAATGTCACTAGGTTTCTGACAGTGCCTAGTGTGTGTATGAGATACAATACCTATATAATGCATTGTCTAAAATTTATATTTAATTAACCAATTTGTTATGCATGATGGAAACAAGACCTATAATAATGATGGATGATCATGATAGTAGAGTTTAATTAATATCATTAATGTAGGTAAGGAAACTATTATAGGTTGCATGTTATGGTTAGTTCCATCTTCATCCACTAAATCACGTTTACTAGAAATCTCAGACATAAGTCTTAAAAATAAGGTTAAAAGACGATACCATAACCACTTTATTCTTAAATTGAGAATGATTGTGGAGTTTGTTATAGAATTACTAACTATGGTCTACAGGCAGGCTAAAGATACCCTTGCTAGTATTGCATCTTAATGATTAAATATAGAAAAGATAAAGAAACTTTACAAAACGGGAGCTGAGGAGCTAAATTCCAAGGTAGGATAAGGAGATTTGTTAAAACTTGGAAATATATATTCTGTGTTTTTCTATTTGAATTTGTATTTGTGTTTCATATTTAAAAATTTAAAATTGTATGTTTGCTTATTTAAATTTTTATTTTCTATGTTGTTTAAAATTGCATAGATGTAACACCCCTCCCTTGTATGTAAAACTTTGCTAACCTAAGCTAAGAAAAAATAAGTCTAACATGTAATAAGAAAAGTAAATAATTTATGAAATAAATAAAATAATTAATCACTTAGAATAATGAAACACCAAGAGAGGAGATTATTGCCAAATCCCATTGGTGAATGGGAATCAATAATATTCATAATAAGACTTCTAGATCCAGATCTAGATGAGATTAATGGATTTGGAGATAAATATCCATTAAACTAATTAGTTGGAGAAAGATGCTAAGTTAAGGAAAAGAATAAAAGCCTTGCCCTAGAAAAGGCAAGCTTTGATGAGAAAAATCCTCACGGAAAAATAACACTCAGCTCGGGGTGAACTAGAAGCAGGAAGTTCTAGGTGTGGTGGTGGTGCTCGGTTTTCCATGTGACATTATTTCAATTTCTCTTATAGAATTCCATTTCATGAGATTTGTTGTATGTTTTTCCTTACCGTGTCTATTGTCGAATTCTCTCAACATATGTTTATAGCTACATGTGTGATCTTTGTGTAGAAAGATAATTGAATAATGATGCATGAAACAACTAGGTAGGATGAATAATTATGTTTTAAGGTTGCCACCATAGAGCTAGTGGTTCATCTTATCCATGGTAGGCCTTTTGCACTATGAATTGTATCTACTAAAGGTCATATTAACTATTTATTCATTGTGGTTAGTATTGCATAAGATATGCCAGCAGGACTATGGACATGTTATATCAAGAAGTTAACTACAGTGAATTTATGATAAAGAGTCCATTAATCCTTGTGTTAAATCCTCAAAGGAACGAAACTCGACTGTAAGATCTTAAATGATCTGATTGATGCCTTTCATTACGATGTGATGTATGCATGTGTAGAATTACAGGTATTAACCTTGTCTATGGGATGATTATATATGAACAAATATGACAACTATTGCGTATTTAAGCCAAGCTAAATTTAGTGAAGGAAGAAAATATGGGGTTTTAATATTGGATCAAGGAGGTATGTGACAAATGGTATGACAACTCTAAGTTCAAGTATTATGGTCTAAGAAACAACCCACCTCTATAGGGTATGAATGAGCTTTAGGTCCTAAATTAGGAAGTTCAATAAGCTTGGTGGTTTGCATTCTTCCTATAGCATCTTTATGCTAAAGAAAAAAAGAAAAAAAGAAAAAAACTATGACAGACATATGCAGAGCGAAAGGCTAGATTTTGCCCCACCTTGTGCATACTAATAGGATATACCCTATTACACATATACTCTAGCCCAACATATTCCTTGGGTATGCATATAACTTACTCTACACACTCATGCTTTAATTTCATTAGTTTTAGACATAATAAGATTGTTAAAATGAGGAGACTTATAACATAAGTCTATAGACATTAATATCTGTAAAATTAATAAGTTGCCAAAAAGTAAAGGTTTTGTAAAACTCATAAATTCTTCTCTATTTCTTCCCCCCCAAAAAAATATATATTGGAACCTACTATATTGTTCACACAAAGAAGTCTTTAGGGACCTAAAGTGTCTCTAGAGAGATAAACATGGCCAAGAAGTAAAATATGTGAGCATTTAAAAGAGTAAGTTACAATACTCTACATAACTCAAATATTGAAATTTTCTTACAAAAAAAAGTAGAAAGGAGAATCATGGTAAATTGGAATGTTCTAAAATTAAAGACAATCAATGGAATTTCTTTTAGGAATTTGTTGAGATATTTTTACAAATAAAACCCTAATAAGTGCTACTACTAACTTTCAATGAACTTCAATATTTTAGAACAAGAAAGTATGACTAATTGAACCATACATTGGGCTAATGAACAATTGTAACTTTGAATATTTATGCGAATACATGGTCCTAACATAAGTATAAAATCATAATTTATGATTGAAATCAAACTAAAATTTCAGAGGAAATTTTAATAAGTTTGCAGGGAGTGAATGTTGTCAAGCCTCATCCATGAAAGCATTTCCTTGCCATCACCTAAAGTGAATCAACTACTTAATGTGATTAATATGAATTAAATATATTCTATTCTTAACATAATATCCTCAATTATCTTAATGAGTACACTATGCATTCATGGTCCCTGGCTCAAGCCTTGAGAAGCCCTACAAAAGTGTAGTGTGAAAGGCACACCACAAGAAATGTGACGTTCTGGTGACGCCATTTTAGATGCTCAGAATCTTTCTTACCAAGTTAAGAATTCCCATATGTTTAAATCCTTGGACATCTAGTGCAATGCTAGAACCATGAATAGGCATGAAGCAAATATAGTGAATTCAAGTTTTTATTTCTAAGGATTGTCAACAGGGAAGTTGGGACCCAATCTACCGTATAAATGATACGAATATCGATGGCTAGGTGTTGTAAACCTTCTTGTTAATGTATTTGAAATGATCATTTTTGTTTATCCATAGTGAGTGCTTCTCAATTTTAGAGAACCTTAGCCTCAGGGTTATTTCTTAAAAAGGAAATGAGCATTCTCTAAAGTTACAAAAGTAGTTAGAAGTTCTAGAGATAAATCATGACCATGAAAAAAATATCGAGACAATGAATGATACTAAAATAAACTATCAAAATAGTTTACTAATGAAGCCATAGGTTTGTTTGATACTAAATACAAATAAAAACATTCCAAATACATCAAAATCCAATTTTTGGGTAATAGAATCACAACATGGATGAAATCACTTCCACCTGCTTTCTTTTAAGTAATCTTGGGTTAAGTGATTGTGTGTCTACACCGTCCCTATAATATTTTACTACGAGTGATGATATTGGATTTTGGTAGCTTTCTGAAGTAGTTCATTTTATTGGTAGATTTAAAGCTAAAGAGACACCTTCCCAACTAGGTTTTTGGATAAAATCCCATTAAGGGTTGTTGTTTCCCTCTCAGTCCCCAATAATGCCTTTTCTTTGGCCCTATCTGCTGATCTAGAGGCGTTGAAAGGAATTTGGTGTAGGATAATGGTTATCCTTTCTTGGTTTTAGGGAGAAAAATGTGAGTATCCACCTTATCTGAGAAAAAGAGACTTGGTTGGACATTCCATGGCCAAGTATCGAATTATTATCGCTCATTGCTCAAATAAGGATAAAGAATGCCTTTAATACCTTAAAGCATTGAAATTGCATTCCATATTGAAAACAAAAACCTTATTCACCTCATGTAATCCTAATACTTATAAAGGTCTTATGTATGAGTTTCTTTCTAGGTGAAAAAGTAATAAGAGGATGAGGTGTTCTTTAGGTCGAGGACAACTATCCCTTAGGCAGGCAAGCGAGTGAAGCTACGAGACTTGTAGCAAGCAAATGACAACTTGTTGTGAGTTGTTATTCTCCTGTCTTCTTATGTAATTTGGATAACACTTGTCCTTACTTGCACATAGACAAGTCACACTGGGAAAATCTTGCTCATATTATCTTCTCCTGTCTTAACTTCTTCTTGCATGGAGGTTACACAATGTTTGTTCGATTAGTAGTTCTTCGATATAAATACTCGTCCTACCCACACGTTGGTATCAAATTTCATCATCTTCAGTGCTAAAACTGTATTGGATGCATTTTTATTTATATTTCCTTTGAATTCTTACATAGAGGGAGATATCACAAGGTGTTGCAGTCGTTTAGTAACGGAGGCTGAGAAATGTCCTTGAGGCCACTGTTACAAAAAATTATATATCAAAAGAGGAGAGTGGGGTG
>APFE031321425.1:3296-18190 GCA_000404065.3 Pinus taeda
CTCATAAATCAACTAAAGAATACATCAGTTAACTCAGTGCATGGACAGTTCAATGGAGACAAGTGTTAGAGGTGGGTGAAAGGGTGAGTCTACTATCAGTTGTGACTATAGCTCTGCATGAGATTTGCTCAATCATTGGTTGAGATTGCCAATGAGGATTGCGTAGTAAAAGGCCAAGGGAATTCGAACTTGGATCAGATCTATTCTCAACTTGGATTGCGTAGTGGAGGCAGGCAAACAGCGGAGGAGATTTGAACCGGTGACTTGTTCAGATCTGAGCCAATTTGTGTGTAGCAGGCGGAGATAGTACTGAGTACTTGTGAGGAGTATTTTACTATGTATTGTTACATGTTCTCTATCATTATAATACACAGATAGTTGGGGGTTTTCAATTGTATGCTTTCCCCAATACATACTGTGTTGATATGTGTGATTGATGTTTCAATGTGTGCATGCGATTGTTTCTTAATTCCGCAAATTGATGATCAACGTAGAGGAGGTTATGTATTATGCATGCATTCCGCAAATAGTGTATAATCAGGATAATCTCTGTGAATAAGTGTTATATTATTCAAAATTTCTACAGCGTAGCAGGGGGGTCACAGAGGGTTTGAGGGGTGCAGGTAACCCCACTCTATGGAGTCCTGGGCAGCGCCCTAGAAGGACCCACCTATGGTTTTGTGCATGATTTTCGCACATGTTTTTGGACGCGATGGTTTTCGGTCCATGGTTTTTGACGGGATGGTTTTCGATCCATGGTATTGGATGCTTCGACATGTATAAATTTGTATTGTAACATTGAAAGGAACATAATGAAAAATCAAGCTGGTAGTCCCGGTTTTGCGATCCAGGGGAAAATATTTGCGTATATGTGTTTTATGTGTTGTGTTCTCGCATTGTTTATTTTCTATGTTTTACAATTCATATGCAGGTAATTTTTGTATGGGGTTAAAACCTACAGTAATGTTCCACTGTTGAAACTAGTGGTTAGACATGGATGTATTGTATCACTGGAACTTACACTTATTAATATAACAGAGCCAACACGTTCCATGCATATGTTGTATTGTACTCTATGCTTTCTGGTTTACTATAAATGATATATGTATTTTTTTGCTTAGGCATGCATGTATGGACTATTCTATGTATGTATGTATGAACCTTTCTGAAACGTGTTGTTGGTTTAACCATCACTTTGGATTGCTAGCTAACTTGCCTTCCATGTTGTGATTCATCTTTGCTCGTGTGTTCCCTTCTTAACTATGTGCTATCACAGGTTTTCAAGGGGCGCACTCATCTCAACCCCCATGTGTTTGAACCTATCATGCACCTTCCTTAGCTTGCTACAGTTGTCACACCCTTGCTACCAATAGGGACATCTTACTTGCCTCTGTGCAAAATCACAGTCAAGGCATTACCGTACGACCCACTGCTAGGACTCCTACACCAAATGGTCTGAGGTCTAATTGGGACTTCTTACCGAGGAGATCCCCTTACTTGTTGGCGTGTCCAGCACCCTCAACAGAATGATTGTCAAGGACTCTTTGGAGATATAGAGAAATGGATGACTTAGATGTTTGAACATCTAGTGAGCATAATTGTGCAATTACACCTCATTGTTCCTTATTTAAAAGATTTTTCATGCCTTTAGAGATGGTTCTCTTACTGGTTCTCCCTACAATACCCCTTAATTCAAATTCCTTTCCTCCCCAAAAAAATTTCAAGAAAGGTTCTTGAAAATTAAAAGTTATCGCCCTCAACGATTTTAACGATTTCCCCATGGTTAGATTAATATTATGGAACTTATTTGAGAAATTTATAGTTCCTCCATCTACAACCATCACTTGAAACTCTGGTGTTGGATATACAAAGCAATTCAAATCCATGGTTATCTTACAATAAAAAAATTATGGGTTTTACTCGAACCAATCAACATTATTATCTTTTTCTTCTTGATATATCCTTCTATCTTGAGAGTTCAAAGAGTGGTAATTCCAGCCAATTCATTACAATATATGGTCAGTTTGATTTCTTCTATTTCAACCCATGGAGTTGGTTCCTAATGTAGATCTTCTTCTTTAGATGTTTCTTGTTCCTTTTCTTCTTCCTCTTCACAACCTATGTAAAATAATTTCTTCTCAACACACTTATGGCATGTACTGTATTTGCTATCACAACTATAAGAAATCCCTTCTGCCCTTTTTTCCTCTAGTTTTTTTGGTGTCAACCTTGTAGATCGTGGGAGGCGAGGAGTGACAACATTTCCATCTTTATAGTTGTGAGTGGTAGACCTCCTTACTTCCATAATTTTGTTTACAAAATTTCTTACTACCCTGAATGACTTCTACATTGACTTAGGTTCTCAAAGGTGAACCCCATGTTGGATGTTATCCCTTAAAGTCCCTATGAAGACATCAGCTAGATGCTCCTTTGAAATATTAGTTACCTTGATATTCAATATTTGGAAATTCTCACTGTGCTCTACAACTAAAGCCCTTTATTTGAGATTTACCAATTGGCTAAAGAAGGTATTTCTCTTTGTATCCTCATAATGTGCTATCAATTCCTATGTAAAAATTCTCCAAGTGACAAGTGATTTATGAGAAAAAAGACATCGATACCACACAAACTAATTGGGTTCTAAATATAAAGACACAATGTGTACCTTTTGTGTGTGTTGCACATCGTGTAGATCAAATAATTGCTTCATCTGTAGTATCCATGTTACTAGATCCTTTCCATAAAACTTCCTCATATCGATCTTTGGAATGTGGTTGGTATTCAACTCAGATTTGGAGTCTCTAAAATCATGATTCACATTTCTTTTATTCTCGTTGTGAGTTTCATGGAACACCTTATTACCACTAGGAATCATTTCTTGTAGCAACTTTCTCTAACCTTCCTTCAAACCTTCCATGTCCCCTTTTTATTTCTTCTTTTAAAACATTAACCTTAACATTCATCATTGCTTTCAGTCCATTTTTTTGTTGCTCATTGTGAGAGAAAAATTTGTGGCACTTAGTCCCATAATTTTGATATATGATGTTGCATTTCATCCTCTTCTTTTAGGTCATACTAGAGCTTTATAAGAGCTAATGGGTGTAGAATTTTTTTCTTTTTGGAGACATTTTAGAACCAAATAATGATATATATTCTTCAATATGCCCTTTGAATCATCTCAAACTGATTTTTCAAATAAAATTTATGCAATTAAAATACACACCTTTTTTTGATAGATTTTGAGCTTATTTATTTGATCGACCTTGCAACTATTGTATCTTTGTGATTTAGGCCTCCCAAGGTCTGAAACTTCATCTTGAGGTATCTTGTTGTGCCTTCTTTCCAACCCCATGAGCTAGACTGAGATTGGATTCTTCAAGGTAAAGTTATGACAAATATCCAATGATGAACTAATTATGGACTATTTTAGTATAGCGAACTTGTATGGGATTCCACATGTCACCATTTCAACCCCCAATCCTAAAAAATTACACAAAAAACTAAAATCTATGCACTTTCAGTCACTTTTTATACAATTCAAATTGGATCCTTGAAGAGAAAGTTAGGATGATCTTCCCAGGGACATCTATTTGCGACAAAATTTAGGAGCATTCAAAAACCCTAACTGCCTTGGACCATATCTCCGAAGATATAGCAAACCAAGATCTGAAATTTTGTGACAATGTTCATCAATATTTCTAATCCACGTGGTCGAAGTTTCACCTTTTGAATCCTCATAGAAAAAAAGGTTGTAAATAAAAATCCAAGATTACTTAGATGAAGCAGCAAAACCTTATGATCAAGAGCTCTAATGCCAAATGTTATGATCTTTGTGACTTAAAAATTATAAGAAACAAATAATTACAATCCACAGGGGAAAACCTCATTTTATAGATAATACGATGAACAATTATTGGATGATTCAAATGGCAAGACCTCTTTGGTATTTATAGGAGTCTAAAGGGTAAAATTAAAATTAGGGCCTACACAACAATAATAATGTAAGTGCACAACAATAAAAATAGTGGGCTTATATGGGGCACAAAAATAAAAATATAGGGGCTACATTAGTATTGTAGGGACCTCACAAAGTAGTACCTGTAACTTTATTAATTACAAATTATCAAAACTTCTCAATTGCTTTGTATGTCCAGCACCAATATTTTAAGTGATGATTATAGATGGAGGTACCATAAATTTTTCAAGGAAGTGCCATATTATTAAGCTGAATATTGGGAGTATTTATTGGTTATTCCCATTATTGTAATCCAAATGGGTGGTTCTAATATTGTATTAGGGGTCCAATGGTTACAATCATTAGGAACACTCACCCTTAATTTTCAAGACCTTTTTGTAAGATTTTTCTCAGAAGGAAAGGAAATTGATCTTAGAGGTATCCAAGGGAAACCAAGTAAAGTGATTAGCTTTAATATCATGACAAAAAAAATGGCACCAAGGTGTAGTTGCACAATTGTGTTCATTAGATGTTCAAACATCTACATCTCTGGCTCTAGTGGATCTCCAAAAAGTTATCAACAATAATTCTAAGGTATTTGAAGAAATACCTAAGGGTCTTCCACTCGCCTGAGATCATGACCAATCTATTCATTGCAACCTAAAAATGTACCATATAACATTAGGCCTCAGAGGTATCCACATGCACAAAAGAGTGGGATTGAGCATATGGTTCAAGAAATGTTAGAGGCAGGCATCATTTAACCTGGTCAAAGTGCTTTCTCTTCAACAATGGTGATTCTTATCAAAAAATATGGTGCATGGCATATGTGTGAAGATTACAAACAAATCAACAAAATGACAATAAAAGATAATTTTCATATTCATGTTATTGATGAATTATTAGATGAATTGCATAGAGAAATTTTATTTACTAAGTTGGGTTTTTTGTTCTAGATATCATCAAATCAGAATAAGGCAAATAAGACAATCCCAAAACAACCTTTAGAACACATGAAGGTCATTATGAGTTTGTGGTTATGCCCTTTGGATTTGCAACTACAACTTCAACATTTCAAAGCTTGATGAATTCTATTTTCAACCCTTCCTTAGAAAATTTGTGTTAGTATTTTTTGATGACATATGAATTTAAAAAAACTCTTGGGAAGACCATGTACAACATGTTGATGAGGTCTTGACACAAATGGAAGAGAAATAACTATATGCAAATCCTTTCAAGTATGCCTTTGGGGTTCATGAAGCGGAATGTTTGGGTCATATTGTATCACATGATGGTGTCAAAGTGGATCTTAACAAAATCAAATCTATGAGGGGATGGCCAATCCCCAACACCTTGAATAAACTTAGAGGATGATGATTAACAAGATATTATCACAAGTTTGTAAAAATGATGGCCAAATATCAACACCTCTAACAAAATTATTGAATAAGGAAGCATTTTCTTAGACTAAAGAAGCAACTAAATCTTTTTAAGGATTTAAAGAGGCTATGTGTACAACTCCCACCTTGGTGACACCTGACTTCATAAAAATCTCCATTATGGAGTGTGATACCTCATGCCATGACATTGGTGCAGTCTTTATGCAATAACAACAAACCCTTACCTTTGAAAGTAGAAAACTTAAAGGAGAGAACTTAATCAGACCCTTTTATGAAAAATAAATGTTGGTCATACTACATGTAATTAAGAAATGATGTTCATGCCTAATTGGAAGACACTTCAAAGTAAAAAGATGATGATAGTTTCAAGTACTTTTTGGAGAAAAACTATCTTCAAAAGAGCAACATAAATGCGCCACAAAGATGTTAGGTTATGACTTTGAAATTATCTACAAAAAGGGAAAACAAAATATTGTGCTAGATGCACTCTCAAGGAAAGAGGAAGACATACATGGTTTACTATATGATATTTCCATTCCACAATCTGACTAGGTGGAACAAGCAAGGATAGAAGGGAAACAAGATGGGAAGAGATGCAAGATAATTATACACATATAAGAGGATCCCAATGCAGTATAAACTTTTATGTGGAAAAATAATTTGTTATGGTTTCAAGATCACTTATATTTATGTAAGAATTCTCAACTCAAACAGAGAAGGTCCTTTTGGAATTGCATACTTCTCCTTAGGAGGACATCTAAGGTTCTTAAAGACATACCATAGGATCAAGAAAGCGTTTTTTTGGGAAGGTCTTAAAGAAGATGTGCAAGAGTTTGTAGCGGAACATGTGGTATGCCAACAAAACAATGAAGAGATTGTTAAGACCCCATGGCACCTTTAGCCCTTAACCATACCAAACCAACACTGGGAGGGATTTTCCATAGATTTTATTACAGGTTTACCCAAATATGAAGGAAAGAGTGTCATTATGGCAGTGGTGGATCAATTAATAAAGTGTTCCCTTTTTTGTTATCATTCTCATCCTTTTAAAGTAATTATTGTAGTAGAAGCATTCATGGAAACAATACAAAACCTACATGGAATGCCAAATATTATTATAAGTGAAAAAGATTCAATTTTCACTGTAATTTTTTGGACTGAATTATTTTCTTATTTGGGTACTTAATTGGCTCACAGCTCATCTTACCATCCTCAATTTGATGGGAAAACTAATATTGTGAATAAATTTTTAGAAGGACTTCTACTTTGCTTTTCATTTGATAAACGAACACAATGGGTCAAATGGTTTCCCTTGGCAGAATAGTGGTACGACACATCCTTCCAGAGCTCATAAAAAATTCCACTACTTATGGAACTTTATGGATATCATCCTCCATCCATCACATCACTCTTGAAAGGGACTATAAAGGCTCAAGCAATAGAGGACTATATACAACACCAACAACTATTGAAGGACAACTTGGTTATTTCACAAAATAGGATAGAACAACAAAAAAATCAACATTGCAACAAAAGGAAATATGAAGTAGGATATTAGGCATTTGTGAGACTACAACAATATAAATAGATGTCCTTCAAGTAACAAAAGAAGGACAATAAATTAGCACTATGTTATTGTGACCTGCATAAGTTATTGCAAAGGATTGGAAGTATGACTTACAAATTGGAGTTGCTTCCATCTTCACGTGTGCATCCAATCTTCCATGTTTCTTGCTTAAAGAAAGTAATTGTGACAAGATCCCAATCCAAACTATTCTACCAAATATTAATGAAGAAGGGAAAATAATACTAGAAGCAAAAACAATTTTAGAACACAAGGACTAAGTAGCTGAGAAATTGAGCAATTATTGAGTATCTCATCAAATGGAAGAACCTACCACTAGAAGAAGTAACACGAGAAGATGATTTGTTCATGTAGAAACACCCATAGATAGTTAATTATTTTTGGAAACACTTCTTTGAAAGAGAGGGGCATGTTAAGGCCCATTTAAGCCCTATGTTAACCCAAAAACCCCCTATTAATCCCTAGATATTGAGTGATTACATTCTATTTTTATATCATTATGTAAGCTAGAACCCTTCATGGTCCCATTTTATTATAATTGTACCCTTTATCTACTATATGCACACTAAAGATACCTAGTCTTAGGATCATCAAATATTGTCTTGTACATTGTATTCCCTGTAAAAGGAGGTTTCCCCCTTAAAGATGAATGTAATTATTGGTTTTTTATCATTTTTATGCCGCAAGGATCATAACAAGGTATCATCAAAAAGTGGTTGTAAGGTGAAATTTTTGAGTTATATGTCCTTTTGTAACAACTGGATAATCAATGGAGAATGCCATAAACTTTCTAACGTGCAACCATATATATCTATGTGTGTGAGAGCAAAATTTATAAGTGATGCTTCCTTTAATTACCATTAAGAGAGACAGAGAGAGAGAGAGTTTTATAGTTTTAGAAAAAAAAATACACTCTGAGGACTTGATCAAGTATGTTCATAAAGTTTGTCCAAAGATAATGGATTTCACGATTAAATTGAAAATCAATATGACAAAAAAAACCATATAGGTCTAAGCCTCTAGATTTGAAAATCCATGGCCACTATCTCATGGCCATCCACAAATTCATAGATATCAAGACTACTTGTGTGACATTGTAGAGCTTCCTTAGATAGTTGGTTAGCCTTATGTTGTAGCCGCTACAACACCACCCAAATTTTTGGGCATATTCAAAATTTTGGGTGCCCCACCACTCGCCCTAAGCTACTAGGGTTTTGATAAATTCCCCAGCTGGTTGCTCTCCCCACAACCTTGCCTATCCAAGAACTTTGGTGCACCCACTTATGTTTCATGCATTTAATTCATGCATCATGTTTTATCTCAAACATATGCTTTAGGATCACATTGGGGTTTTGAATGTCCATAGCTCCATTGATGTGATTAAGAGTCTCCCATGATTTGAAACTCATGACATGCATCACAATTAGTAGATGCCCTATATTTGGACAAGCATGCATTTAATTTAGATTTACTCACGACTGAAAATATTAGGGTTTGGGAGAAACATTAATTCATCAAAATAGTGATCCCCTCCCTGTCGTTACCTAATTTACATGCCTCTAAGGGCACATCCTCATCAGCATCGCATAGCATCATGGTGAGAGTCATTGCAAAGCATTTTCCCCGCATTCTTGGCGGATCCTTCACCTCAACATGTGCATTAGGGTTTATGGGAAAAATTTCCTCGATGATTTTGCCTCGTCGTCAACCTCATCCATTCCAAATTTATTAGGGTTGATGATTTGTTGTCCTCACTGTGTGCATTTTTGAAGCCCTGACTAGTCATAATGAGAGTCACCTTCATTTTTCAGCCTCGCCCTTATGGCCCCATGCGTGCACTCCCATAAGCATCACAGCTCACTGGGTTTGCATCGTTACAGGGACTCCTTGAGATGTTATTACCACCTTGGATGTTAGGTTAATGGTTTTGTTCAGTATTAAACAAGCTTGTATAAAAGGACCAGAGTCCAAAACATGACATTTTCAAAAGAGCATTGAGCATGCATTGATACACCCTAGGATGTAGCATTATTATTATATATATATCAAGCAATTAACACGTGTATTATTGTGCTTTACAGGGAAATATAGACAACATCTTTCATTCTTTATGTCAGTCTTAAAATGTAGGCCTCACCTTTATCGAAGCCCTCTCAAAACACATATGATGTCATCGTAATGGCCCAACCCACACTCTAATCACACATAAGGTGTAAGTGGCACCATGAAGGAATGACATGAGGCCACACCAAGATTTAAAACATGATGGTGAATCATGTAAATCCCACACAATACGAGTTCATGAATCCCTTGCGTAAACAGTGGTGTTATTTATACATCATTCAAGCCTATGTGTGTTCACAGCACCAAAGCGATATGGAAAACCCAAATATCATGATCCTATGGAGACTAAGGGAAGGGGGTTGGGTTTCACATCAAACGATGCAACGCCTGCTATTTCATGGTCAATGAGCCATGTTTATTCGTTGAAGTCGTATTTGAATAGGTTCCTCTAGGTATTGGACAGGACAATCATGCTAGAAAGGGCTCATTGATATTTATGAAGTAACAATGAGGTCACAATCCGAAAGATTTAAAGAGTTGTGTTAACAATGCTAAATTTGTCTTCATCACTTCACACTAGGCACTTGTTTCGAATTTGGATGCATCATGTGATACAATCCAATCGATGCTAAGAAGGGATCTCTCTATCTTTGTGAACTCGCTCTATTGCATTACATCGACCCATAAAATTATGATAATGAAAGAGTGCTAAAAATTTGAAGTCTCGGTGATCAACATATTGTAAAGACAGTGGTTGATTTCCCAAGTGGAAATAACACATATCTAATATCGGAGTTAGCATCCCCCGTAGCCATTCCTTGACCAAGCATTGTCGTGGGCATCGCTGGGATTTTCGTTTCAACCATCATAAAATAAGCAGCAACCTCGATAGGGTACGCAACAAGGCGTTGAATTGTACTCGTGACCTATGCTAGAAATGATATTATGCTTAGAGCATTGAAGTTTTCACACCCAGGATGCAGACATTTGAAGGCCCTGCGATATAGCATGAGTGACATAGCATTAGACATTGTTTTCTGGTAGTCATAAGGCCTATGCTATTGATGGTATCCCTTTGAGAAGGTTGCATGGGAACATTCACACCCGAATGGTAGCTAACATTATCAGCATGAGATTCAGCGGGCCGTTTTTGAAGCCATGTTGAATGCGACTTAGATGTTCCCTACCGCCACATTCCAAACATATAAACTACAACCCGTTCCAGGATGAGTTAAGGACCGCAGCCACAGAATTAGGGGTCATCATTATTCTAAACAGGTACGTTTTATGACTAGAAGGGAAGCACTGTGCCTATTTCGATGTCTACGGAACAGGCATGTTGTATATTCTAAAGTCATAGCATCGATTTTAATTGGTAGTTTTGAATGTAAGCTACGCGGCACTGCATGAAAGACAAGTTTCAAGCAAAGGGACATAGGATTGGAACTTCAAGTTAACTGGATTAGGTGCGAGGCCACAGGAGACAATGCTCAGAGATGAATAACTAAACACGACCTGTGACCATGCTACTTCTTTGAGTCACAAGATCGCAATTTCTGAACCTAAAACAAGTGTTAGAAGTGCGGCCTCGCTCCAGATGCAGTCTATATGACTAATGGTCGCTAAGTCACACTTAAAGACCTCAAGTGGGCATCCAAGAGATGCAACCTGGCAACCTCCAAGGGGGTCGCACTTTCTACCAAGTCATTGAGTCACATTTCAACTCCGTAGGTGAGCTAACTAGAAATGCAACTAGCCATCAACTACGACCATGCACCCACGCAGTTTGTGCCACACATCAGCACGAGTTAAATCATGTTAGCCATGTTGTACACATTTAAAAGACCAACACACACTCCAGGTGTTCGATGGAAGAATTGTATGACCACAAGCCTTGTAGAAATCGACGAGCACTTTCAAAATATGATATCGTGTGTTGTGTTAGAAAGAAAAAAAAATCATATACAAAGAATGGGAGGAAACACATGAAAAATCTAGCCACACCACTGATCAATACAACGCTAGCATTTCAAAGGATTACACCAAAATTAGTGATGGAGTCAGTTTGAGTAAAACGTAAACCCATTTTGTTTCTTAAGTTGACGCTCAAATCATATTCTAAGAGTGTGGAGATTTTTAGGAGGTTAACTTCTCACTGAAAAGCTCTTGGAAAAGGGTATTGTGTTCAAATATTTCACTGGTCACAATTGTTTTGGTGAGCTCATAATTCATGAAGTCACGTCATAAAATCTGAGCAGTGCGACTTGGATATGCGACTTGCTTATTGTGTGAATAAGTTACCTCCATAAGTCACGTTTCTAAGCTGCGACCTAGCTTTCCAGAAGGGATATAGGGTGCGTGCGACCAAAGTAGCAACCATCGTATTGTATGAAGAGGTTCATTGTATTGTATGAGGTGTTTATTGATTGCATATGATAAATTAAAGTGGCTGAGGTTTCATAATGAAAAGGACATTATTTATATCACTACAAAAGAAGTGATGGTTGGAGGAAAACTCATCAACATGTTTTGAGCCATAGATAGTGCCATGCAATTCAAGATGATGTGGAAGGTGTTAAGAGAAGGTTGTAATTTCCCATGTAAATCACACTCCACAATGCGACTTAGACTAGGTCACATCGTCACTCTTCACCAAGATCACCATGACAACTCGCAAGCCGCAATACGATTCCCCATACGAGCACAGGGTGTGCAACTTTCAGCAAGCTAGGACCATGAGATCTAGATTCAGGAATCTTTGTTCTGCCTAAGTCGCAATCCTGTGTGACAGATTTGTGACCTCCTCCTAGATCACAAATTCACATTGCAAGTCTCACAAATGTCAATTGAATATGTGACCCACCTCCCACTTGCGACCTCCTCATCAAATTTGCGACCTAAGGATGAGCTCACTGCTAAAACATACAGTGTCAAGCAATATGCTAGGATACATCCTGGAGAACATATTAAAATAATGATACAAGGAATGATGAAAGCCATTATAAAGCACCATGGAAGACCGAGTTGTTTTGATGACAATATATCAAGGGCCATGAATTCTTACCTATTATTATTGTTTATATTTTCTACTTGTCTTATTTAAGTAAATTCATATTGATAATTAATCAATGGTTGTATGTGCTTGCAGGGTTAAGGTTGTGAGCAGTTTGTTGACATAACGAAGATATCATCCAATTTCTAAGCATTATGTCAGACGACATTGCATAACATGAAGCTGCATTCAACACTCATTATGTGGATGATAGCTCAGAGAAACAACCTAAATGGCAAGAAGGTACCTCTGGTAGCAGTACAGGACGAGTCTCAAAGTTAGAAGGAAGGAAGCAAGATGTTGGTCCATGCAGAAGAATTACATTTTATCATGAAGCTTGCCTGGCTAAAGTTCTCCTCCAGCAAGACAGATGGCCCCTTACAAGCTTCAAGAAACCCTCAATAACCCCAACGCACATCACCAGAGGATTGATGTATGCGAGCAAATCATAGTGGCAAGAGAACTAGCCAGTTCAAGGACCAAGCATCTACATCATTGTGATGGGTGGGAAACAAGCATTCTAGGGTGTCTCATAACCCTCTACATCCCTCCCCTATCTCTTTCATCACAATTTAAATTTCACCCACCATTATATCAGCCATTATGTTGGGACTGATGTGGGCATGTAAAAAATAATTCTTGGTTTAAGAAAGACGTGGATAATCTCAAGAGTCGTGAGGGTATCTGAAAGGTCATGAGGGAAGACCAAGGGTCACGGTCGGTGAAAAATCACCTCATCTCTATAAATGTTCCCTTAGGCCTCATTCAAAGGGGACTTTTCATTTGAGTGAAGCGAAGACTAGAGATAGTCAGTTTATGCTTGAGAGCTAGAGCCACACAACTCTTGGTAGCTAGTAGAGTAGACTTGCAGTGGGGCTAGGGTTTAGGCATCGGCAAACTGGATGAACAACCCATGTTCCACTATTGGGTTTTGACCAATTGCATGTTATGTATTTGAAGTTGCAGAAATATTAAGAAGATCTTATTTATCTTTGGCATTGATTCCCATGCTTACTCATGGTGGTTGTATTAGCTATCTGGTACATCACTATATTTGTATGTGTGCTTTCATACACGCAAATGTTATGTACTAATACATAGTGCTTGCATGTATGTTTCGCTTCTGAATCTGTCTTTACTTGTTCCTTACCATGTCAGTGACCTATTGTGAACTACTTTGCAAATGACTTCTGGCATGTTCCTGTTTATTATGTCTAAAGAGGTTTTAGCTCATTAATCCCTCTCATTGTATATCTCTTATTATTGTTGCTGAGACTTGTTTGCACCTCTTTCTACAATCCAGCAATCTTGGGCTGATTTTGTTTTGTTGCCCTAGAATTTCATTCTTGCCCCACTCTGACACCCTCTCATTTGATAACCAAGAGCAGAAAAAATTCATGGTGGCAGTCGGGCCCACATAATGGATGGGACTCCTATCCCAAATGGTGCGAGGTCTAATTGGAACTTCACACTAGGGAGACCCCTTAGTGGTTGGCAATACAGTTCGACCTGTAAAAAAATTGGTGCTAGAAGGAGGGGCAGATGACAAGCTGAGCCCTTGGAGCCTGCAATTAAGTCTCATATCTGTAAATGACTCATCTTGCTCTATTTTTCGATTTTCCATCCCCCGGGAGTAGCTCCATAACTTCTCCCAATTAAAGTTTGATGGTAAGGGTAGAACACCCATAACTGAGCACATTTTTTATTTCCTCGAGTTTTTTGAATCTTTTGAGATCGATGATGAAGAGTTTGCTTGTGCATTATTTTCCCTCACCCTTAAAGGTTGCGCCAAGAAATGGTGCTACACGTTGCGAGCGACGTCCATCTATTCGTTCGAGCAACTCATCGATAAGCTCCAACTCACATTTTATAGGTATGATTTTCAAGATGTGTTAAAGAAGATAAATGAGCTTGGGATGAAAACCTAAAGAATCTTTAGAGGATTTTGCTTTTAGATTTGTGCATCTTTGTTTTGAATTTCCTGCAAGTGATGTCAATTGGATGTATTTGAATATAAATTTTCAGCGATTGGTTCTCATTTATTTACAACATTTTCAATTAGAAACAAGTCATGTTTTGCAAGAGTAACACCATAATTTGTAGATTACAAAGTGTCCAGATTCTACTAGTAATATTGTTTTTCCTATCTCTCTAAATTTGGAACAACCTCAAGCCTCTAAGGAAGAGATTACTAATTGTGGGGTTTCTCATCCTCCTCTTAACTTGTTACATAATAATATTTTGGTCGTAAGTGATTCAAACGATGAATAGTGATTTCTAGGAAATGTATCTGATGGTCTCAGCTCTAAATCCCTCACATATCCTTTTGATCTTGAATCTGAAAAATTACATAATATCTCTTCTTGTTGATGGAACCCCGATCAAGTCCATCAACATACGTCTCACTATATTTCAAGATCTCATTCACTTGCCCATGATGGCTTTGGTATTGTCTCAAGTAAAGTTGATTATCTTATCAAATCCACTAACCACATAAGGCCTGCAAAACCATCTCCCCCTTTGGCAAACATAAATGGGCAGGATGCGAGCTTCGGTCTGATTGGTGCCTCTTCATATGACCCTGTGCATCCATTCTACCATGATTTAGTCCATGGGTCTACTACACCGGCAGTCCCTTCAAATCATGCACATCTCTACCTTGCTTGTGTAGACTGTTGTCATGTACATTGGGAGCGATGTTTCCCAATTAAGGGAGGCGGTCCTTTGTTGGCTTATTGTAGGTTTTAACCCCGTATAGAAATTACCTGCATATGAATTCTAAATCACAAGAAAAATAAAAATGCGAGAGCATAACACATAAAACACATATACACAGAG
>APFE031321428.1:1001-127726 GCA_000404065.3 Pinus taeda
GTAATGTTACATGACTCAATCATTAATATACAGATAGTTGGGGTTTTTAGCGAGATGCTTTCCCCAGGATACATATTGTGTTAATGTGTGAATGCTCTTGATGTTTTATTGTTATTGATGCTATATATTGATGATCAATGTAGAGGAGCTTATGTATTGTGTATGTTTTCCGCAATAGTACATGATCAGGATAATCTCTGTTGAATATGTGTTAAATTATTCAAAATTTCTACAGTCTCAACGGACGATTATAAGAATAAGTCAATGGGACTTGGAGAAACCACTTAAGCAGTTCGATTTCATGAGCAGATTGATTTCCTTATTAGTATCATTCAGTTGCTAGAGAGAGAGCCAAATAAATCGAAGCATTGAGAGAGTGCTAGGAAATAGTGAATCCAAAGGAAGGATTCCAGTTCCGGTGAGTGAATTTTTAGAGAGGCAGAGCAGCCACAGCGAGGTTAACACAGAGCATCGCAGTAGCCTCTAGATGAAATTTCGAAATTTCCAAGGAGAAGCAGAGTTTCAGTGTGAGAAACTAGGCAGAGTTTCTAGAGCCCATGAGATACATTTTCCTAGACAATAGCAGACCATATTGCTTCAGGAGAAGTTGTTCCTAGTTGAATGCAGAAGTGATTGTGCTAGGTTGATGCAGTGACTGTGAAAATCTAGTTTAGACGACTCAATTTTAGTTGAGGTGAGAGCCTGGATTTGCCTGTGGATTGAGGAAATTCCTCACTGTATTTTTCTTACTAGTTTTTTCTCGGTAGGATTACCAATTTTGGCATCCAGTTGTACTCAAATTATTTCACTACTACATAATAATAAAATCCTCAATTGTTGCACTGGTTTTAGCATTGGTCCAAAATAACTTTGTCATTTTATGTGTGTGTGCCAGTATCTCTTCCAACGTTTATTTCTTCCACAGTTTATTTGTATAGGTTGTAATGTGATTGATTCATTATTTGTTGTAGCAAATAGTAAATAAATTGTTAAGAATTAATTTAACAATTAGGAGAATTATTTCTAGTTGCTGCAATAGGATTCGGGCTCCCGAATTTTCACACCCCAGGTATATCGTTTCCCAAAAATGGTAATCCTAGGGTGTCAACTAGTACTTTCTTAATCAAAAAAGTATTGTCTCATATTAAGGAGACAGAGTATTAATCAAAGTAACACCATAGGTGGTTGCAGACATGCTTTCATTCCAAGACAAAACATGTTTGCAAAATATAGATAAAGAGGTACTAGAAGAGAAATGGAGGGCTCTTTCTCCAGAGGTGAAGCACTAAATGGTCAACAATTATGTCAAAGAAAGAGTGGTTTCCCTTTCTGGGTCTCCTCCTATTCTATCCTAGCATTTTATTATATGTTGAAGTTATCATTTTCTATGGTTTCCCAAATTCTCGGTCTTGATACAAATGTCTATGTAACTAAAGCAATTATAGATTTCTTAGTTTCCATTTGTCACCCGACCACCAAGGCTTGTATAAAGTTTGATTTTCCATCATTTTTGTCTGATGAGATTCATTCCTAGATGATTGAATTTGGTTAAGTGAGGTATTATGTTGCCAAGCCTATTTGATTTACTTATTCATCCACTAACAGTATTATTACCTTGAACATTGAAAGGTCGAGATGGTGGATGAATATAATGAATTATTACTTGTCTATGAGTGGTTTCCCATGGTTAGAAAACTAGAAAAACAACCAATGTTTCTTCAAATATGTGTATTTTTTTATGTCAGTTTTGTATACCTTGTTACATACTCAATCTTTACCTAGAGTTCCTTAGTTCCTCGAGCAGAAGTTACAATTCACTCCCAATACCAGAGTACATGATTGGTACCTTTTCTAGGACTACACAGTCATAAGAGTGAATGGATTCAAAGGATAACCTTACTAGCTATTAGCATTCCTAAATCCCTGCATATTTCACTTGAGTACATTAGAAAAAGGTTCAACAATTAAAATATACATTTCACTTTCATGAAGGCATCAGTAACTTTCCACCTCCCTCATGAGGTAGGACCATTTTTGGCCAATTCAAGGATGCTTGAGACCTTGTGGAAAATATCTTGCAAAGTTTTGATTTTCCACAAGCAGGAAAGTGGAAGTATGACCCTCATAATATCATTTATGAGATGAGGAAGGATAAGGAAAGGGAAAATCACAGGCATGACCCAAATCCCATAGTAGAAGATTGTGATAACAAGTATAATTTGAAGGAATTTAAAGCAATTCTACATATTTTTTATTCAATCACTTCCCACCTCTTAGGGAAGAAAAGGGCCACTTCAAAACCTATGGATGTCAATCAAGGGGAGGAGCCTAGCTCCAAGAAATATAGGGTAAAATAAGTCAATGAATATGATGATGACGATGAGGATGACAACGAGACACAATCACATGCACGGCGTTGTGTAATATCCAACTAACAACCCAGTCAAAGAATTCTTTTACTATGGAGTGCATGCCTTCTACCATGTCAGCATCAGAAGCAATAGATTCATGTGAGGTTTCCAAGGCTAAACAAGTCACAGTGGTGGAACAATTCCAATAAATAGCTAAGAAAGGAGCTAAATAAAGCAAAAGAGACATAAGGATAGCAGAAAACCAACCACTTCCCTCTATGCGGGTTAAGAGTGCATTGGACTATGAAAGGGGAATTTTCAAGTTTGCAGTGTTATGGTCCAAGGTAGAGACAACAAGATCCATGATAGATTATGAAGTTGATAAATTGTCCCTACTAGAATATCATATTCCATAAACAGATATCATTGAGTGAAATATGCAGGTGACAAATATGGTTCATAGACAACTGCACAAAACTAATGTTACATCAAGGAAG
This sequence comes from Pinus taeda, assembly GCA_000404065.3. Lineage (NCBI taxonomy): Eukaryota > Viridiplantae > Streptophyta > Pinopsida > Pinales > Pinaceae > Pinus > Pinus taeda. Next base: position 3,850 of record APFE031321428.1, read on the forward strand.
TTGTGATATTTGCACACCAAGGCTACCAACTAGTTAAAATATGAAAGGATGGTGAGTAGATCTAAGAAGGTAAAGATAAAAACCCTAGAGGATAGAATCACTCACTTGGATACATATCCCTTTGATTTTAAGCAATACAAGACTATCTTGGAGGACAAGGATAGAGAAATAGCCTCCATGAAAAAGAAACTCAAGATTCTAGATGCACATCTCGTGCAAATAAATGAGTTGGAAGTGGTGGAGAAAGAGAACCAAGAGATAAAACAAAAGCTCCATGATGCGCTGATGAAGAATAAAGAATTCATAGACCAAGTTGTGCTACTGGAAGCACAAGTCCAATGCATGAATTTGAAGACAGCTAAGACTTCTAAGTCCCACCAAACCCTTGATGTTCTAGTCGGGCAAGTGGAATCATTAACAATATCAAAAGATGCTAGGAAGTTGCAAGTTCTACTCTCAAATCGAAAGCAAGAACTAAACAAAAAGGAGGAAGAAGTAGAAAGTGCCAAGATGGATTTGTACTAGGCACATGAGCATGGTGATAAAATAAAATTTGAATTGGAAGTTTTGAGGACAAAGCACCCAAACAAATCCTCTTTTAAAGTTACCACAAGAATCATATGGGAAAGGATAATGCAGACAATATACAAGCACTTGGGTCATATGGATTTGATTCAAGAAATATAAAGTTGTTAGAAGGGCTCAAAGAGAGATGAATGCAATTAATAATGTTATCAGTGACTCCCCCACTAAGGAAGCAGTGAAAAATAGATTTCCTTAATCATATGCCTAAGGAGGATGAGATGAAGGCAATAATTGACAGATCCAAGTGGGTATCCAAGGCTAATCATATGAAAAGAAAGCAAAAGCTAGTTATATTGGTGGAAAAGAGAGTTGAGGCACAGATGAAGGAAGTACAAGGCTTCAAAGAAAAATGTAAGATGTTATACAGGAGGAAATTTCCTACTTTATTTGATAGTAATGGGAATCTATATCCCAAGGAGTTCCTCAGGAAGAACCTAGTTGAAATTAATGAAGATCAAAAAGGCTTCGGGGAGGAGGACCATGCACTACATGAAACGGATATTGTAAACTTGTATGAAGATTATTTTAAAATTTTGTTAATGTTAAATAACCTTTTCAAAGAGAAAGTTAAAGTGGATTATGATGCGGTCACAAGTTTAGAAGTGACCATTTTGGATGCACAATCGTGAGATATTCCGTTTGGAAAGGAGTAGAAAGGTATCATGGATTTATGCAAATTGGAAACCCAAAGGGACATATACATCCATATGTTGGAGGAACAATACCACATGTATCTTTGGCAAAGGTAGGCTCAACATCAACACAACCAAGGTTGGCCCCACCAGCGACCCATCAAAGGTGATACACACCCCTTAGGAAGCACCCATGAAAAAGAGAGAGAAAAGCACCCAATCTATCAGCAAGAGAGAGAGAAGGAAAAGTCTACTACCCCCAAATCAGATGGAACCCACCCCATCGCTGATAGATTTATTGAAACTTCTAAAGGAGGTTAGTCACAACAACAACCATTTTGTAAAAGATTCATAGTGGTTACTTAATACCACTAGTGGTTTAGGGTTATAGACTTAAGTCTTGAGAACCTATATAGGCCTCATTTTGATGTAACGAGAGAGAGAAAATTCTGGTGTAGGAGAAACTTTGTCAATTTTTTTCTAGAATTTGCTAGGATTTTTGACATTGTTATAAGGAGGAATTCATAAGTATGTCTTGGGTTGTCATTGCTTCTTCTCCATGTAATTCTAAAAACCCACCTTGAAATATGAGTTTTGAACAATTGTAGAGATTTTTCATGGAATATCATGTTCTAAACCTTATGTTTGTATGAAATTGAAATCTGATTGTTAATTGAAGAATATTTTGAATCATTATGATTGTTTTCTTTAATTCTATAGAATTTATCAAGATTGTGAAGAATATCTTTAATATTTTGTTAAAATTTTACATGGGTTGAAATAAAAATGTATAAATTCAAATTATTATGTTTCTTATAGTTGAATTCTCAATTGCTCAATTATCCACCTTAGGCAAAAATGAATTATTAATTGTTCATTTTAGTTTATTGAAATATGTTCTTCATTTTTCTCTTCTCAATAAACCCTTTATTTCTTTTATTTCAAACCCAAGGCACATGGATACTCTAACTTGAAAATAAGTAAAAATTATACCAGCAAAACTATTATGAATTGTTGGCATTTTCCCTTACCTGAAACCTCAGAGGAAACTGAAATTTTAAAATAGAAATTGAAAACCTAATTTGAATATTAAAAAGAGATTCTTCATATTTTTTTTTTCTTCCGAAAACTTTATGAAAGAACTAGGATGCATAAATGCTTATATTTGAAAATACATAGAAAAACACTAGCAAAATTAAAAATAAATTTTATAGTCATTCCAACATAAACAAATGTATAGAAACCAAAGGTAAACATGATTTTATTTATTGAAATATGTCCCCACATTTTATTTTCTTGTTAAAACTCTACACCAAAAACCCAACACATGAACATTTAAACTCATGAATACACATAAATGTACATAAAACTTTAGCGTTTTCACACACAAATTTACACCATAAAACAAAACTGGCAACATCGAATTAAAATTAGATTTAATGTTACGAGGCTTTCCACTATAGCATGATATAATGTGACTCTATGACCCCAACACCATCATGCAAACATCATAATTTATATAAGTGGCAATAGTTTCACGCATTACATATCATTTTAATAAAATAACTCATATTTTAATTAAGTCTAAATTATATATTAATTAATGTGTTATTTATTGGAAAAAAATAATTTTGTATATTTTTTTTTTCAAATAAAATAAAAATTTTATAAGGAAATTATTACATTATGAGTGAAAAAGTGACAATGAGTTTCATACATTACACTTGTTTCGAGTGTTAATAATTACATTAGCAAATGTGGTTGATATATGTCAATCATCTTCATTTTTTTCCTTCTAAAATTCTTTTTTAGGAAACATATAATCTATCTATTACAGGACAATCCATTTCATAATATCACATGAAGATTCATTTAATTTGTTTTATAGGATCATGTCAATCATTTATTTTATGAACCTAAATATCTACATGATGTCATTTGTTATTTGATCATTTGAATAATAATTTCATAATTGTATTAGGTAAATGTGAAAAGGTATAAATTCAATAGTGAATTATTGTTGTTATCATATTTCTACTTACAACTTCTAAGACATTGCCACATTGTTTTAGTAAGAGGATTGGTGTTGACAAACTAAAATATTTCGCAATAAATCAATTGAAGTGTACATAACTTCCATTAGTATCCAAAATATAGAGATTGTTACTAACGTTATTGCATCATGCAAAAATCACAAGTGAATTTATGTGAGTGGCAATAAGTTTCATCCATTACATATCATTTTAATTAATACAATTTGCGTGTGGAATTTTAGGAAGTCATATTATTCATTTAAATCCAAACCATATTTAAATTAGTTGATTGGTTTTTTTTTTTTTAAAGACTTGAAATTTATTTTTTTCAAGAAAAAAATTGTTATTTTATTTATTTATGTAACAAAATTACAATTTCTATATACTTCATTTTATCATTGAGGTTCCTTGTCTCATATCATGATTTGGAAATGTTTATTTTCTTTCAAGATAGAAGTACTACAAACCTCTTTTATGATTATATTTGTCATATCTTTTACATATAGTATAAGATCCATTAACTACCAATCTAGTAAGCTCATAGAGGGATCAAATCTATTAAGGTGCAAAGCTCTTTTAAAGCGCAGAATTTTAAAAAGTTTACACATCGAGAAGTTTGATATCTCTCTTCCCTTAATAGATCAGTATGTTTATATTATATATATATATATATATATATATATATATATATATATTATATATATAATATGAACATTCAATATATTTTAAGTACTCATATTCGTAGGCATTAGAATAATTTATATTATGACAACATTTTTAACATTAAAATGTTATTATTATTATATTTTAAACACACAAAATATAATTAATATTACATATTTCAAATATTTATTTATCATTTACATTGGAATTTTATTATTATTATTAAAAATAAATAAATATTATACATTAACTTTATATTAAGAATAGAATGAATTAGGTTTCGAGCTCTGCAACTAAAACCTAATGGCGACCAGGAGGTAAAACGGTGGGGAGAAACCAAGAAAGTTAACAGTGTAGAAACCAGAGAGTAACAGCAAAAGACAAGCGGGGAAACCGAGAGCAAAGGACATGACGGAAGAGGTTAGGAGGGGAGAGATCCCCTCCTACCGAGACGTCGCGGCAGGAGAAGGACAAAATAATCAGTCGGCAACAGAGAAGCAAAACGCAGGCCTTTCCCTAAGTGCGACCTGGCAGGCAAGCAGAAGGGGAAAATGTCTACCATGCGCGGAGGAGAAACCATGGTTCGTAATACTGCCAAATAAAATGGAAAGGTACAAAAGCTACATGAAGGACCATGCCACGATATGTAAGTTCGTTGGAGTCTAACCCTCCGAAAAAGACCTCACCAGATCGATTCAACAAAAATGGCAGCCCCTAGGACACATCGAGCTGAAGCTGGGAGCAAAAGGATTCTTTACGGTAATCTTCTCTAACCTACAAGACAAAGAAAGAGTGTTTGAGAATGCTCCTTATTTTTACTATAACGCTGGTCTATTCATGAGATATTGGGAAGAATGTTATAACCCCAATAAGGAAAAAAATTCAGCAACACCGGTATGGGTTAGATTATTTGGTTTACCAATGGACTTCTGGGACCCGAAAATTTTGGAAGGGATAGGAAACACGATAGGGAGTTTTATGAAAATAGTGGAAACTACAAAAAAAGGAAGGTATACTTCTTATGCTAGGATATGTGTATACATGAACATTGCTAACCCGATTCCAGATATAGTGGAGTTAGAGTACAAAGAAGAAGTTTGGCAGCAAACCCTGGACTATGAACATATACCTTTTAGATGCCGCAGATGTCACGAACATGGACACCTGGTCAAAGAGAGTCCCATAAAAATGGAAGAGGACGAAAGAAAAAGTAAGCAGCAGAAAAAAAACAAACAGATCAGGAAGGATTCTAGGAGGTGAAGAGTAGAAGAAGACCAACAAAAGAAAACTCAAACGAAGGAAAAAAGGTACAGCAAACAAACCCAGGAAAATCAAATAGCTTCAAAATCCTCCAAGAAGAAGGGGAAGATAAGGATCAAACCATGGAATATCAGGAAGACAAAGAGAAAGACACCAGCTCCAGTAGCAAAAGGACCCATACTAAGAGAAAAGCACCGAGTGATATTCTATAAAAAGGCAAAGAACATGAAGAACAGACAGAAAACATGGATACATAAATGGAGATAAACAAGGGGGAAGACCTAAGTATAGAAGAAGAAGTCCTGGGAAAGTTATTAAATGAATGGAGAAACTTGGATGAGTGATTTATCCCCGAGGATCAGAAAATACTCTATGCAAAAACATTCCATCAATATTAAGCTAAACAGGGAAAAGGAAAAACAACGACTGAAGAACATCAAGAGAATCAGAAGGACAGTCAACCAAACCAGCAAGGACAAGTAAAAGGAGGGAAAAAAAAGGAGGACGGAAAAACATTAAAGATTCCATCCAACTAATGGGGGAAATGTTAGTGAACACAGGGAGAGTTGTTCTGCTTTCAGCGGTGTTCCAAACCCTCAATCAAACCCCTCAATGATAATGACATCCTGGAATATACGAGGTCTGAATAGTAAAGGGAAGCAGAGAGACATCCTGGAATATACGAGGTCTGAATAGTAAAGGGAAGCAGAGACATCCAGTGGAATGGCTGAGAAAAGACAAACCACATATTTTGTTGCTCTAGGAAACCAAAATCTCAGGACAGAAAATGGAGGAAATTTTAAATAAAATTAAACCTAGATATGAGTAAGTAACCATAGATGTTAAAGGAAGTGCTGGAGGGATAGCAGTAATCTGGAATCCAGCAGAATTCATAACATACTGGTGGATAGGAATGCCCAAAATCCTTACAGGAAAGTTTAGACTCATAGGGCAAAAGGAATGGTTCTTAGTTTCAACAATCTATGGGCCCCACACCCCAGTAGATCGAGGCTTATTCCTCACTCATATGCAAACGCTTGAGAATATGCATTAGGAACAGATGTGGATCATTGCAGGAGACTTCAATATGACAACATCCAAAGAAGAGGGAAGACCCGGAGATGGAGAGATTCCGAGATTTGCAAATGAAATTAAGGTTGGTGGACATTCCAACTATAAATGGAAAATTTACCTGGAATAACAGAAGAGGTGGGAACAAGCAAATCATGTCAAGACTAGATAGATTTCTAGCCTTTGAACAATTAATAGGAAAGGACATCTTCTATGAAGATTCCATTCTTCCATCTATAGGGTCAGACCACTGGCCTATTAAACTGGAGATTGCTATGAACCCTCAAAATAAAAAAAGGCCTTTCCGGTTTGAGGCCTTTTGGCTAAGAGATCTAGAATTCATAGACAAAATGAAAATGTGGTGGCAGGAGAGTAAAATTGGCATGGAAGGTAGAAACAAAAGGCATACGTTCCAAATCAAACTAAAATACCTAAAAGGAAAAATAAAGAAATGGGACATAGAGGAATTTGGTAACATTCAAAAAGAGAAAGAAAAACTATAGATAAGAATGGAGGGTATCCAACAACAAATCATAAAGGGAGGAAGAAGTGAGGAGCTGGCAAAGGAGGAGGCGAGGGTGATTAACCAAATTGAGGAAAGAAGAAAGCAGGAAGAAATTCTATGGAAACAAAAATCATGAGTCCAATTGTTGAAAGGAGGGGTGAAAAACTCAAAATTCTTTCAAAAAGCAATGTTGAACCACATACACCATAATAGAATCTTTTCACTAAATGACAATCAAGGGGAATAGGGTACTTCAACAAGAAGAAATGGAGAAGTTACTGGTAGATTACTTCAAAGGGATCTTAATAGAACCTAATGTATGAAGGGAGGAGGAAATTACTAATGTGTGCCAATATATTCCTAAAAAGGTGACCAGAGATCAAAATCTGGCTCTACTCAGGGTCATCACGAAAGAAGAAGTGGAGGAAGTGGTAAAAAAAATGGTGAAAAACAAGGCCCCGGGGCCGAATGGATTTACTATAGAATTTTACCAAGCCTCCTGAAGCTTCATGAGCCAGGACCTTATGGAACTTGTGGAAGAATCAAGATGTACAAAGTGCATGCATCCGGCCCTAAATGCCACCTTCCTTGCTATGATCCTGAAAACGGAGAACTCCGAAGAACCCTAGGGCTTCAGACCAATATCTCAATGTAATGTAGTATACAAAATATTGGCTACAATAATGGTAAACAGACTCAAACCAATCTTGCCTGACCTCATAGCTCAGGAGCAAACAGGTTTTGTTAAGGGAAGGCAGGTAACAGATGGTATAGTAGTTGCTCAAGAGGTAATACACTCACTGAAAAACTCCATAAACAAAGGCATGCTAATAAAACTGGATCTGGCAAAGGCTTATGACCGTCTTAGTTGGGATTATCTAGGGGGTATCCTAAAGGCTCATAGCTTTGATGAGAGATGGGTGAAATGGATAATGTTAACGGTAGGCACCCCGATGATGTCAATTATGCTAAATGGAACCCCTTCGGAAGCCTTTAACCCCACGAGAGGGCTTAGACAGGGAGACCCCCTCTCCTCGTTTCTATTCATTCTAGCAAAAAAAGGTCTGGGCAAGTTGGTGAAAGCACGTCGGGCCAATGAACAGATAAAGGGATTGTGAATTTGGGGTAATCAAATTCCTATAACACACCAGCAATTCGTAGATGATGTAATGATCTACGGACAAGCCACCCTCAAGGAAGCCCAATAGATCCTAAAAATTCTCTCAAAGTTCATGAAAGCCTCAAGGACAGAGATTAACAATGATAAATCATAAATATTCTTCTTTAACACTCATGTAGCATCCCAAAGATTCTTGGCTAGAACAATGGGATTTCGAGTAGGAAGCTTCCCAGTAAAGTATCTTGGCATAATGCTCAATGAGTATCAGTACAGACTAGCGAATTGGGAACCTCTCATAGGCAAGATAAGAAAAAATATAGACAATTGGACATTCTGGTCTCTGAATACCCTAGTCGGATAATCCTACTAAGAGTAGTATTGCAATACATCCCAATATACCAGATGTCTAGCCAAGCTGTTCCTAAATCTATTTGTCAAAAATTAGTAGCCATGTTTAAGAAATTTTTATGGCAAGGAAAAAGTAAAACACGAAAATGGGCATTGCTCTCTTGGGAGTGGCTCAGCAAGCCAATAAAAGATGGAGGCTTAGGTCTACATGACCCTTATATAGTCAATCAAGTGATGGGCGGGAAATTGTGGTGGAGGTGGAAACATGGTGGACAAGACCTATGGAAGAAAATTTGGGAGAAGAAATATGAGGCAACAAAGAAACCAGAAGATAGGATGAGAAGCCAAACAGAGAAAAAAGGATCACCAATATGGAATCTGGCTAGGAACAATAAAGATCTGATAAGAGACTACAGCTTTTGGGAGGTAAGAGAAGGGGACACACCCAAGTTCTGGGAGGAATCCTAGCAACCGTGAGAAAAGCTTCTCCATAAAGAAATCCCCCAAGATATCCATTAATTTTCCTCTCGAACAAAGGGGGAATTGGTCAGAAACTTTTGGAAACCAAGCATAGGGGAATACTGGCGAAATTGGAAGCAAAAGGATGACTGGGTGGCAGCCCCAGAGATAACAAGTTGGGGTGATTACAGTAAAGAAATGGCATCTAGGAAATTTGCGGTAAAAATAGGGCAGGATATACTCTGATGGGGAACCCGAATAAAAGGAATGTTCTCTATAGCAGAAGGTTATTATCTAAAGGCAGGGCATAATCGACAAATAGAATAAAAAAAAAAATGGAAAAACATCTGGAAAATCAAGACTTGGCCTAAAGTAACCTTCTTTCTATGGATTTTACACCATGGACGGCCACTAACCTGGGATCAAATTCAGAAAAAAGGCATGCAGGGACCCTCATGATGTGCATTATGCCATGAGTAGGAGGAGACAATGGAGCACCTAACAAATAGCTACACCGTCAGCAACAACCTGTGGAGCAGTCACCAACAACTGTTTGAAAATTGTCACAAAAATTACCATAATATAAAAAATACTTTGGAAAATTGGCTAAGAAAACCTTACCAGAACCAGATCTTAAACCGCGCGTGGATGTTGTCCATAGGGTTCATGCTTTGGAACATCTGGAAGGAAAGAAACAACATGATATTTAAAGAATAAAAGAGAAACCCAACCAAAATATGGAATCAAACAATACAAAATATTAAAGAAACAATTTTAACAGAAAGAAGGAATGATGAAGACTAGAAGATTAACCAAACAGAGGAGAGAATTTTGTAGCGGTTACAATTAAAACAAAGCATGATATACAGAACCCAAATTAAAAACCAAAACGGAGAGGTTGAAGAGATAAGCACTTACAGGCATCCACCACAAGGCTTTGTAAAGTTAAACTTTGACAGGGCAACAAAAGGCAACCCGGGAGAAGCAGGAATTGGGGGGCTAATCAGGAACAACGACGGAAAAACTCTGAGAATTTTTGCTATGGATTGTGGAGAAGCAATGAACAATGAAGTGGAGTTACACGTGCTAAAATTAGGACTCGAAATTGCCATTCGGGAAAAGCACAAGAACCTTCAAATTGAAGGTGATTCGAAACTGGTAGTTAACATGGTAAAACAACTGCAAAACAAGACACCGGTGGAAAAAAATTAGCAAGAGCTGGAGAAAAACATGGTTAACCAATGAAATAAGGAAACTGATAAATAAAATAGACTATCTTATGCCCACACACGTAAGGTGAACAGGCAACAGACCGGCAGACTTGCTAGCTAATTGGGGAAGCTGAAACAGGGGAAGGTCGATGGACCTTGGAGGAATAGATCTCCCTCACCTAGAGGAGAAGGAGCAGTTGCAAAAACTCCTAGATGTTGATAACGGTGGCAATAGCAATCCAGAGAGGAATTTTCAAGAAAAGGCGACAAGTGGCAGATGTGAGGAAAGTACACAGGTGGTGACGATAGATAGGACACACGCAAGAAATGAACGGAGTAAATGGCAAAAAGGGCAGTTGATGGAGCAAGGCAGGGATGGATCGCATCCTGAGAAGCCAGCAGAGGTGCAATCAAGGAATGAGATGGTGGAGGGCAGGTGTGGAGCTGGGCAAAGGGTCAGAGAAGGGATGGAAAGTGGCAATAGAAGGACAGAGAGTATACAGCAGGAGCAGCTAGGAGGACGTAGGAGTTATGAGGAGTAAAGGTGGACAAAACAGTCGAGGCACATCCTGAGAAAAGGACTCGAGAAAGAGTTTCAGGAAAGAAACAGGACAAGTGGAGGTTAGAAGGGACAGACGGATAGGAATAAACCAAAGAGGGCCTGAGGTGGCATTAGGAATTTGCATGCAGTAGAGCACGAAGCAGGAGGGAACGAAGAAAGGTGGTAGACAGGAGTAGCGATCAGACAAAGGCTATGGCAACGGCGGGGAAAGGTGGTACGTAGACTCATTCTCTTATTCGGTCTTTGACGTGGTAGCTTGAAATAGGAGTCTAAGTAATTTTCTTGAGGAAACCATGAGGCTGAAATCAACAGGTAGACATAGCCTGTCTGTAGGAAACCTCAAACCCGGGAAGCAGTGTCCTTACTGGACCAGAGGAGCAAGCCAGAAAGCCCTAGCCCTGAGGAGATCTGCTGGTCATCCAGGGAAATTGAATCAAGGCCTCCTAAGGAAAGGTAAACCCAAACCCAGGATAGCTCTCAGGGTGGGGAAGGGTGGAATCTCTGGAAGGCAAGATAAACTTGTAAGCAGTTGAACCCTAGCACCTATCAATCCTGTAGAAAAGCACAAAAGGAAAATGAGTAGGAAATCCCTGGAAAAAAGGAGAGAAAGTTGTCCCTTTCAACAGTCAGAGAGAAAAGAGGATCTACACAAACCCTCAGAAAGCCAGACACAAGGGCATCGAGGGGTTCCTATGGCCATTTCGAGTGGAGGAAATTAAATGGGCCAAATTACAGGCTGGCCCTCAGTGTGTTCTGTGTCGTCACACCATTTTCAAACCCTAGGAAACCAGAATTCTGGCAAGGAAAGGGTGGTAAGTAAATGGATAAAAACTCAAATTTTAAACCATGTTATTGAATTATGGTATCATGTCTTGCTAGGTAAGAAAGATTTAGTAAAGCGCAGCATTCAGTCAGGAAAGAACATGGCCCCGCGGAAAGCGAAAAAGGTTCCAAAACAAGAAGAGGGAACCAACAAAAATATGAAAAGGAGAGGAAGGAAATCAGAGGTTGAGCATATGATGAACATTGTAAATGCTTATATGGCAGGGAACCCACCCGAAATTCGAGATCAGATAAATGGTTGGGAGAGAGAGCTGAGATCAATCAGCTCAAACCAGGAGGTCCCCAAGGGGGATTAGGAGGCCATCGTGCTGGACCTAGGTAATTCGCACAGTCGTAACTCACTCTTAAATTAAACGATCCAACATTACTGTATAATGAAGTGTGTGGTAGCCAGAGCCATGGAAATGAATCAGGTTGTCTAGGAGGAAGAAGAGGAGGAAATGAGGCAGCAGAACGAGTAGTTACGGAACTAGAACCAGGAAGAATTGGAAAACATGAAGTTTGTGCTTCTTAAGGAAATTGCATCAGTACAAATTCAGGCCTCTCGCAACAATCTCATCTTAGGGAGAGTTGAACAGATGCTGAGGGAGATGAAATGGATAATGGAACAGAGAAACGAGATCCCTGGATCAAGCGCCAAGGCACCTGCCCCAATAATCTCCTTAGTTGAGGACTGTTGTAGTATGTCAAGTCTGTTAGTGTTTTTTTGATGCAAAAAACTGAAATTTGATGTCTTACCATAGAATAAAAGCTAGGATAATGAGTAGAGCTCAGAAGAGTAGACATGTTAGAAACATAGAGATGAACATTTTTAAATTTTGGGCTGGATTTAATGCAGACAGGTGGTTGCCTGGTTTCCTTCGAGCAAATTAACCACCTGGGACATATGAAGGATGGATGTAAATTTTGATTTTGAAATATAGATATCAGTTCTGCCAAAGTTAACAAAAAAAAAGAATAGAATGAATTAAGTATTTCCCTGTTATTAAAAAGTAGTTGAATTTTTTACTTTCAATTACTTTATTTGGACATTGAAATAGTTTATTCATCTTTATTTGGACATTGAAATAGTTTTTTTAATTCTTGCATTGAGATATTTTAAAAAGTGTAAGAATGATACTTCCCCACACTCAAAAGTGAAATATGATATTTTTTTTACTTTTAATTACTTTATCTCTCTAAAGTGGGTAAAAAATTATGTTACTTTATATGAATATTTAAATATTTTTACTTACAACTAAGAGTAAGCCTGAAATATTTTTACCACAATGTTGTAATATCAATCGAGCTATCATTGATGTTTTCCAATACTTTTCATTAATTTTTGTTTTTATTATAGTGGGCGTTGTCCTTTTAATTTAGAGAATAAGAGTGAAATATTTTTACCATAACTTTTATATTGTGGTTTGTAATATCAAACATCTAATCAAACATATCTATTCATTTTTGCTTTTTATTATAGCCTATGTTTTGTTTTAGAGAATATTTTGTTTTTATTTTAAAAAGAACACCCATCAACTTTAGGTTGAGGATTGGTGGAATCACAAATCGCCGTCATACTGGGCTAGAGAATGCACCTTTTGGAACAATAAGAAGAAAAATGTAATTATGGATTATTACTACTCCTTTCATCCAATTTACAACAGTTTTTGAGTGCCCATATATGTGGAAGGAGGTTATTCCCCGTGAAATGACTAGCATTTGCACCAAATGTTGCAAAGGAAACGTCATAAGGCATAAATTCAAGAAGAATCATGACATATAAAAAATCATTGAAGATAAAAATTAGTAAACAAAATTCCATTGAAAGCTAGAAGATAAAGAGAAATCACTTATGTTAAGCCAAATTTGACAAATTCTATAATTTTTCTAACATAGATGGCCTCTTAATCTTCAAAGATGGTATTTCAAGTTCCAATAGCAAATATTTGATAGATTTTGAAAAAATACAAGTAGTAGATGAGATAAACTAAATAAAATGATTTTCATTCATCAATAATATGATAAATAATTAAACATGAATATCTGCACAGGGTGATGAAGAGAGTTAGCATGGAGGTATCGATTAGTGTTAGTTTTTTGTGATAAACTTACAAGGAAAGTGAACCATTAGAGAGACAAGTAACAATGACATCCAGGAACGATAGGGATGAGTGCTCTTCCAATTCCATTGTAAATTGGATATGTGAGGAAACATTGTTGAGGTGATGAAGAAAATCTTGGAGGGATGGAAGCCCATGAGGCCACACTATGAAAGTGTCATCAACAAACTTGTACCAACATTTGGGTTTCTACTGCCAAGAACTAAGGACCATAGAATCGAAATGCTCCATAAAGATATTTGTTGCAACCAAAGATAGGGAAGACCTTGTTTTCATTCTTTCTATCTGTTCATAGAAAATACCTTTGTAGGAGAATAAGGTAGAGGATAAACACATTTTAGTAATGTTAAGGGTTTTAGGATTGACCAACTTGGATATTAATTCTAAAGCTTCAGGAACAAGGATTTTGGTAAAGAGGGAGACGACATCAAAGCTCACGAAGATGTCATTGGGGTCAAGTTGAATGGATTTGGCCTTTTGGATGAAGTTGGGGGAATCTTTAATGAAAGAATAAGATCTGCCAATAAAGGGTTGAAGCTCGGTGGTTAGGAAGCGAAAGAGTGCATGAGTGGGGCTCCATTAGCACTCACTATGGGTCTTAAGGGGATATCCTCTTATGAATCATTGATTGCCCATAGATTATGGGGGTCATAGGATGCTGAGGTATGAGTCGATTCTGAGTAAGAGGATCACGAATAAGAAGAGAAATCACACTTTTTATTTTTCGTAGCACTTAGTGCACCCAAATTTAGGAGTTAAAAAACCTCATATCCTTGAAAAACTTGTACTTCAAAATCAAATGCATTGTCTGTGATTATGCCTATGGTGTTCATATAAAAAAACAACAAAGAAAAGCCTCAAAGATTACATAATGGCTTTAGATCCCAATTGGACTTGATGATCTTTAGATAATCGATTTGGTCTATTTTGCATGCCACAATACTTAGGATTCAAGCACAAGTTTCTCAAGATGCTCCATAACATATTCATTGTTTCTTCTCTTTAAATATCTTCTCTTCCTTTAAGCACATCCCATTCTCTACACATAATGTAAACTCAAATCTGTTGTATAGTAAAAATTGAACCTATTAATCATGGAATTGGCACAATTATAAATCTTTTACAAGCAAGATATATTTTTTTCACGCATAGTAGACTATATCATATGTGGAAAGTCCTCATTAACAACTATATTACCATTGTAGTACAATACATAGAATAATAGTATCCTCGTGATGCCAACAACAAGCAATATCAATGACATATAGGGTTCTTGTCCCCTGCCTAACCAATGGAGAAGAATGAAATATAAAGTAAACAGTTTATTTATGGAGGTGCAACAACTCCATCTCTATATACAAGTGGTCAATGGATTCTTATATATGTATTAACAAAATGTTCATTTGATGTGCATTGCTTTCTTATGTGCCATCAAAATTGAAATCTAAAGTTATGGGTGACACATTTCATATTTTCTTATTAAACGGTTTATGCATCCTTTGTTGCTTTCATATTTGTGTTGAAACACTACATACTGTTTTTTCAAACTGAAATATTGTGCTCTGCAAAATTATTGTGTATACAAGGCAATGGTGATATTAGCCAAGGGAAAAAACACTAAAATTTTGTTAGATTTGTGCAGGGGCAATATTTCATGGAGCCTGTGAAGTTCGAAAGGTGTAAGAAATTATATTTATATCGTCATTTACAAACAAAATTGGTAAATAGGCAACGCAATTCAATTTAGAGTAAATAACTCACAAAAAAAATTGTTTGTCATTGTTACCTTTAGTTTGGGAAAACTCACAAGATGGAATCCTAACTCTGTATAGAGGCCCCCTCCAATGGATTACACAAGGTTTCTTGGAAATCCATTTGAAGAGTAGAATTTTGGAAACTTCAACCAGCTACTGTGCATGGAGGCAGAGGACACCCATGAATCGCCAAATTGCCTAACATTCATGAAACTAAATCTCATAGGCCTCACCTAGCTTACACCCTCCCAAAAGTCATGTTGCAAAGGAAACACCGTAAGGCAATGGCATAAGAAACAGACATTTTCTCTCTCACCCCATCTCTCTCACTCCCCTTCTCATTCTATGAAACCCTCCCCCTTGCCCTTCCTCCCTATGTCTCCCACTCTCGCTCTAGTTCTCTTCGTCTCTCTCTCTCCCTCTGCCTCTCCCACATTCTCTCAATTATATCCCCTCTCTCATTATCTCTCCCAATCTCACTTCCTCTCCCTATCTCCCTTTTCCTATCATTCTTTCTCCCCCTCTCTCACCCTCTATCCTCCCCTCTCCTACCCCCTCAACTCCTCTCTCTCTCTCTCTCTCTCTCTCACTCACTCACTCTCAGTCTTTCTCTCTTTGCCTCTATATCACTCTCCATCAAATGTTATTTCTCCTTCTTCCTCTAACTCTCTCTCCCCTCCCTCCCCCCTCCCTCTCACCCTCCCTCACTCTCACTCTCTCTCTTTTTATCTTCCTCTCATCCTCACCCTCCTCTACATCTTTTTCGCTCTCCCTTGCCCTATATTTCTCTCTTGCTCTCATCACTCTCTCACTCTCCCTCCCTCACTCTCTCTCTCTCTATACTCTCTCCCCCCTATCTCTTTCACTCTCTCTTTTTCTCTCTCCCTATATACTACTCTCTCTCCCTCTCCATCTTCCTCTCCCACTAACTCTCTCTCTCTCTCTCTCTCTCTCTCTCTCTCTCTCACACACACACACACACACACACACATCTCTTATTTCCCCCTCCATCTCTTGCACCCTTCTCTCTCTATCCTTTTCTCTCTTGCACTCCCTCCTTTACTCTCTCTCCCTCTCCATCTCCACCCCCCCTCTTTATCTCTCTCTCACTCTATCTTTCTTGCTTGCTCTCCCTCCCTCCTTTACTCTATCTCCATCTACCTCCCTTTTGTCCCTCTCACTCTCTCTCTCTCCCTCTATCTCACCCTATCCCTCTCCCTCTCTAGCCCTCTATCCCCCTGTCTCCCAACCCCCCAACTCCTCTCTCTCTCTCTCTTTCTTTCTCTCCCTCTCCTCCCCCCAAATCTCTCACTCACCCTCACTCTCTAACTGTATCTCTATCTCACTCTCCATCATGTGCTCTTTCTCCTTCTTCCTCTAAATATGTCTCCCCTACCTCCCTCTCTCTCCCCCTCCCTCTCTTAGTCTCCATTTCACTCTCTCCCTTGTGCTCTCCATCTCGGCCTCACCCTCCCCTACATCTCTCTAACTCCCCCTTGCTCTCTATTTTTCTCTTCGTCTCCTCACTCTCTCTCTTCATCCTCTCTCCCTATCAATATCTCTCCCCTTATCTCTCCCTCTCTCTATTTATCTCGCTCTATATTGTACTCTCTCTATCTCTATCACCCTCTCTCTCTCTCTATCTCCCTCTCCCACTAACTCTCTTCCTCTCTATCTCCATCTCCAACTAACTCTCTCCCTCTCTCTATCTCTCTCTCTCTCTCCCCCTCTCTCCCTTTGTATCTCCCTCTCTATTTCCATCTCCCTTCCCCTCTCTCTCAGCTCTCTTCTTTCCCTCTACCTCCCTTTCACCCCGTATCTCTCTCTGTTTCTCTCTTACACTACCTCCCTCACTCTCTTACCCTTGCACTCTCTCCCTCTTCCTCTCCCCCTACCTCTATATATTTATCTATCTGTCTCTCTACCTTTATCTCTTGATACCCCTCCCTTTCTCCCTTTCCTTCCCTCCTTGACTCTCTCTCCATCTACCTCCCTTCCCTTCACTCCAAATCCCTCTCCATCCCCCTATCCCTCTCCCTCCCCCTCCCCCCAACTCTGTCCTTATATCTCTCCCACTCTACCCCACTCTCTTCTCCTCTCTCTCACCCATTTCTAAGTGTAAGAAAAAGAAAATAGTGTTAAAAAAGTGACAATAAATAATAAACAAAATATAAAATATAATTCAAATACTCTAAGCTCAAAAACCGAAATACATTTCAAAAATGAATTAAAAGATAAATAAAACACGAGAAAAAATCCTCATTAACATCATTTACAACAAGGGGAGAGGATGTTTCAACAAAAATATACTATTAATCAAAGTTAAGAAAAGAAGTGAAAAACATTTTAATCTAAAAAATACTTTGTTTCCAATATCCTAAATTACATGCCCGTTGCAGCAAATCTGATTGTGACTTTGAGAATATTTAAGACGTCCTACTCTTTCTGGCTCGGGAAAAAGCATCTTGACATATACCAATCTCTATAAAAGCTGATAGTTTGTTCATTGGAACGGATGTACATGAACTATGTGTTAGCATCATTTAGGACATCCAAAAGGTAACCATTGTATTTGTCACATGTCATCTGGATATCTGCATCTTCTGCCAGTCTTGCAAAGGGATTTCGCAGCCAAATTATGTTAGCGTCCCACACAACAAAATATGAGGCACATATTAGGCAAACCTCACTATGCCATGCAAACAAAACCCCAACCCAAACTGTAATATGCATTCAAAAGTTGTGAAGAAAAGCTAAATTCCTTAATTATAAGATGGATCGATGTTGACAAAAGTTGAAAACGAATCTATTTCCCTGGTCTAACAATAAAAACCTCCTATCACCATTAATGTTGATATAGATTGGACTATGTGTAAAGGTAATCAATAAGGGATGTGTCCGCCAATGTTGACATAGAAAATGTTAACCATGATGGTCTCAATGTATTTCCATCCTATCCATTAAATTTCATATTATTCTCATCTAATCGATAGGGTTGGCTCACTTGGAATCATGTAATCGAATACATATACACAATCCCCCAGTATCAAATCAATAGATGAGAATAGAAATCACCTTGGAGAGAATTTATATATATATACATATATATATATATAGACACACACACACACACACCATTCCATATTACACATAATACTAGACAACCAGATGCTTATTGATGATCGCATCCACCATATATGTTGACAGAGAGCTATCAGATGTGAGTTATGTCTGTAATATCCAAAAACATTCCAGACAGGTATCCAATCTAAATTATGTTTAAAATAAATTAATATATTTACAAATATTGAGAAGATATTTCATACATTTATGAAGTTTAAATTGTGTTTATTATATTAGCAACCCAGAAATGTAAAACGTAAGGTAAGAGGGAAAAGTAATTTATAATTGGTCGAAAAAGTGTGAAGTACAATTATGATTTTTATGGTAAATTGAACTATATCATTAAATTTTGAACTTATATGGGGTTATATATTCCTGTTCTACTTTCCTCATTTAACTAAATAAAAAAGTTAAAAAATAGTAAATGAAAACATTCAGTCAAGATTTGCATGGACACAAATTGGGGCTACCCCAGTTGCCATGACTGATCCCTTCTTTTTCAATGCCACGATGGTAACACCATGCAGCCTTCCCAACGCTCATTCTCTATGGAGACAGAGAAGGGCCATCATTTAGAGCTTCCTTGCCACGAGTGGTCCCTTTTCTAAGCAATGCCATGATGGACAGACCATGCAGGCTACTCCAACACTGATTCATTAGATGTGGATTATGAATATGATTGAGAGAGTGAGGCCACCATTTAGACTTGCCTTCAATTGCCACAAATGATCACTTTTTTGGGTAACACTATTATGGTCAGGCCATGCAAATTTTCTTATCATTGCTTTTATTTATTTTCTTCTGAATACCTGACGAGCTAATGTGGTCAAACTTCTGTGTCTAAAATGGTGAAAAAGCGAGACTTGTACGTTACAAAATATCTAAAAGGTTTGCATGACTGCTCAAACATTTTAAAGATACAGTGTTATTACAACAATCGGGGTAGAGCAGAAAACCTCAAATTTTGGGAATCGTGGGGTTAGGTGCTGCAGGAAAAACAACGTTGGAAAAATAATTCTTCAATATCAAGAATTAAAATTATGAAACATCTTGATTCTTATCTGATGTGATAGATCATGTTGTGAAAGGTTCTTTAAATCTATTGCATAGAAAGCTTCTTAATAACTTGACTAGATTGGATCAAACAATAGACAATGTTGATGAAGGTAAAGTGATGCTCATAGACCCTCTCAGATCTTCCAATGCATTGGTAATCTTAGATGACTTAGACGTTGTGAATAAGGTTGATGTACTTCTACCTCTTCCTATTCAAATTCATGATCTCCACTCATGTACCTTAATATTGACTACATCTAGAGATAAGCATGTTCTTAGAAGCTCAACAATTGAAAAACCATCAATTTATAGGCTAACTGGACTGAATGCACAATACTCCCCTAAGCTTTTCTTCTCCCATGCCTTGAGCCAACCCTATCTTCTCCCAGGATTTGAATCTCTGGTGGATATCTTCTTATAAGCTACGTGTAATGGTGTTCTCTTGGATGGCATTTTGAAGAGGGTGGAATTCCCAAATCTCTTATGGCTCTATTTGAATGAGTGTCCCAGCTCTTCTTCCTTGCCTTCTTCGATTCCAATGAAAAATTTAAGGGTTCTTCAAGTGTCGAGAAGTGAATTAAAAACATTGTGGCAAGACTAATCATAGGTAAATAGGAATTTGTTGCTGAGTAATTACTTGTTATTAATGTTCATGGTACATCGTTGGGTATTGAATGAATCTAACAGTTTTCACCTATACATATGGATTTTTTTGTTTATCATTACAAAGATTGGGAAAAAAAATCGTTAGCAGGACAAGAATTTAAAAAAAACATCATTTACATTTACAATAAATTGTCATATCATTTTAACGGCATTATAAAACATATTGATATATAAAATCTTTTCTTGAATTAAGCCTTTTGTAGGCAGGGACCTTCATAATATATATAAGCTCTTCTAAAGTAAGCATTTTGCAGGCACCTTTGCAGCTACGGGAGTTAGATATTTATGCACCCCTGTTGACTATTTCGACGTCTAGAGAGAAGTTGCAAGATCTTGAACGGATTGTGGTGGATGGCCTCGCGGTGTGTGGTAGAGTGTAGATGAAAAAATTGCTAGAAGAAATCTGCGATCTCCAGTCACTAAAGGCTTTGGTGTTAAGACACTGCTCAGAAATCATTTCAATTCCAGACTGCTTTGGTCATTTATCAAACCTCCTACATATGGAGTTGCATCAATGCATGAAATTGAAGAGGATTCCAAATTCATTCAGAAATTTAACTAAGCTTACATGTCTTGATTTGAGTGGTTGCAACGGATTAATTATCCAGAGCGAAATGTTGGGAAAAATAAACACGCTCCTTTGTGTGGTTGGGAAAGCGATTGCGAAAAGGATGGACTTGGGACCGAGTAGCAATCATCATCCAATTCAAATCAATGGATAATCATAACCCAATCATCTAACAAAATATCGAATGACATAAATTATGACATGAAGGCTACTAGGAGAGTTCTTTTCATAGGGGAACGCCTTACGGGATAACTAGTTGTAAGATTAGTTTTAAAGAAAATAGTTCAATGTGGTTATTTGTTGTTATTCTAATCTTTGTAACAAATTATAAAAATACAATATTTTAGATATGAGAAATTCCACCAGCCCCACCCAAGGAGGGGGAGCCTTGTGTTGAACCTTATGAATGTATTACTGATATTACAAGATGTGTAATTCATTTTGTTTTTAGTTGATATGTAATATTTAAAACAAATGTATATAATGAAAAAAGTGTCATTATAAATAAATATCTTAATGTCTATATTATAATAATATATTTTTATATCAATTTATAGAGAGAAAATAAGGTAATTTAAATTTAAAATTTTAACAACAAAAAAAAATAAAGCTTTTCATATATTTTCACTTTCTATTTTGAGGGAGATGAGTAATTTATCCCATTCTTGATATGAAGCTTATATCTAACATTAAAAATTATTAATAACAAAAAAAAAAAGTAATGTAGGTTATAAAACAAATATTTCTATACACATGTTAAGAAATATATTTTAAAATCAATTTTTTAATGAAATGGGTAAGGGTGATTCTATTAATAAAAGTTGGATATGGACCAAGAACCCTTACATCAATTTTCTGAGACAAAAAACAATTCTTCGACATAGTAAAAGAAATGTTTACTACCATTTCAGACAAAAAATATGTCCATTGTAAACTTTGTAGAAGGACCAAGGAGAAGCCAAAATTTACAAACCAACATAATGATACAAGAGATTTAACATTGACTAGACACAACATACCAAAATATGCCTTAAAAAAAATGAGGCGTAAAATTCACCATGGACCACGATTAACCACTTCAACCCCTTGACACGACAGGTCCTCTTTCTTTCCGCAAGAGCACCAGAGCCAGTGCCACTAGTTGGTAGCCTCTCAAAAAAAATAGTGGAGACTTATAACACAACCACACGAGCACTGAGCGAACGAACTTCCTCCCTCCACCCGTCCAATAACTTCTCCACATTGGCATGATGGAATAACAACTTAGCCTCCAAGAAGAGTTGGAAAGAACACATTTGTCTCTGGACCATGTCTTTGAGTTTTTGAATTGAAGTGAGAAAATCTAGAGTTGCATCCAAAAGTATGGATCAGAGTTAAATTCCATCCTGGAACAAGGGCCTGATTCCCTCCTACCCAACACAATGAAATTTTCTCCACCAAATTTTAAATCCAGATCTATCAATTATGAAAGAAAAGGGGCTAAGTCCCAGCTACCAAACATAATGGAATTCACACCAATAACCTTTGAAACCAAGAGAGGGATTTGTGAGGACAAAAGGACCAAGGTATTTGATATATAGTTAAAACCAAGAACTTGGCACAAACCAACCTATAGCGAATAAACCCAAATCTCCATGGTAACATTGCCAGGATAGGAAAACGATTACGAGAGAGCAATGAAGGATAGGATAATTAACTCCATTTTCAATTACATAGCATTGAACATTGCAACTAATGAATTCAAAAACATATCAAGACTAACGCAGAATAAATATACATGATTGTCAAGAAGGGAAGGTGTCGGAATGTGATGCCACTTGTATGATGACGTTCGACATCGAGAGTGATCCATGTAGATCAAGGGTTGGGGGAGAGGGCCAACCATATCTCAAGATGGATATGGGCCCAAGATCCCACTTTGAGTCGAAATTGATTACTCCTCGAAAAACCCATCAAACTTTGTAGGTGGAGAGGTAAGAGGGAAGATCTCTCCCAATCTGTCATGTTAAAACTTGATATGCATACCACTATTAAGTAAGTGAGAGAAGCCCAACCTATGATTCAAATTGATTACATCTTTATTCATACTGGCACCTTTTTTAACAAGCCCGTTAGCCATTGAGTTCAAGCGTCTATATACATGAAAAATATCAACTTGTTCGAACTGAGAGGTTAAAGCAAGGATCCTTTGACTTAATTATGAGAATTCAAATTTTATGGCCTTCTTGGATTTGGTAAATTGGCAGATGGAAAGCACATTATCACTAAAAACAATTATCCTAGGAATTTTTTGTTCATTAGCAAGTTCTAATCTCTTCCAAAGTGCTAAGTATTTTACTTGATCATTGTCGCTACTCCAAGGCCCCAAGCAAATTCAGAGATGATTTTTTCATTGGGGTGAAGGATGACCCCTCCCGCTCTTGGATCCCCTATATTTCCTCTTGAGGCCCCATAAATAATATAAAAAAGTGGGACTTTTCCTACCTCCATTTCCTAAATTCGTGTTGATTCAACTTGATACACAGATCCATGTTTATTTTAGGTCAAAGCTAACACTTGATGGGTGGATTAAAGACCAAGACAAACATTATCCATTCCCATTTAGGTTGGTTTAAATCATCAACCTCTTTTGGATTAAAGCCACGAGCTGAGATGACCTTGTGAAGCATAAATAATTCTTTGGAGGCAACTCTCTGAGGGGTGGATTTTTCATTTCTTTAAATGGCTTTATTCCAAGATATTTGGATTATCCAACATATAAATTTTGGGAGAATTTCCCAACATCGAACCGATAGGGAGGATGCTTTCCTATTGCATGGATATTTTGATCTCCAATTTTCAAACATTTCCTCCAATGTAACAGGAATAGATGTAATGGGAGAGACTAAGCTAAAATTGATCTTCCAAACGTCCAAAGCAAACATACAAAGCTAGAAAAGATGGGGAATATTCTCCTCATCATTACAACATAAAGCATATCTTGATGGACCAAAGATGTTTCTCTTTCTGAGATTCTTGATAGAGAGAATTTTCCCATGAACTAGGGACCAACATAAGGTGTTTTACCTTTGGAATGTTGTCTTTGCTCCAAATTTTGGTCCACAACTTGCTTGGAGGGGGATGAGGGAGGCAATTTAAGAGGAGAGAGTAGGTCATCCTAGCAGAGTATTTTTATGAGGGATTTTATTCCATATGTGATGATCCTTCATATGAATCGAGATAGGGGTCATGTCCTTCAATATATTGATTAGACATAGCCATTAGTTCTCTAATTGAGTAGGAATTTCAAGCTTGGACCAGCATTTCCATCAACCCTGATCGTCCCAAATTAAGATATTTTTCATCTTTTGAAACCCATTTCTTTGCATCCATTTCATTATATATCTAAGATATTCTAATTCTCCAAGAGGGCCCATAGGAGGGAATTTGCTGATCCAAATGTTGATGCGAGCACCATTTCTAGCTCACTAGCTAAGATGGTCAAGTATGAGCGGGGGAACTTCCTTACATAATTCTCATGTTTTAGAACCAAGACCAGCCCATGAACCAAATTCAACCCTTAACAAATGGTTTATGTTGAAATATTTTCAGACAAATTCCATTTTCCACCAGTCTTTTGACTCTGAAATTCACCTCCATATAGTTTTTGCTCCAAGAGCCAGGTTCATGTATAAGGGGTCTCTCACTACTAGGCCTGCATTTTCCTTGGGGAGACGAACAATATTCCACTAAACTAGATGGAATTTATTTTCATTATTTTTTCCTCCTTGCTAGAGGAACATGCAAATTAAAATGCTCATTTGTGTTATCACCGATTTAGCTGGTAACATACATGAACATGGGTATATTC
Organism: Pinus taeda; assembly: GCA_000404065.3. NCBI lineage: Eukaryota > Viridiplantae > Streptophyta > Pinopsida > Pinales > Pinaceae > Pinus > Pinus taeda. The sequence continues at coordinate 28,261 of APFE031321428.1, forward strand.
GGAGATAAGATTGAAAAAATTTGACCAAGATCACCTGAACAAATGTTGAAATCCATTAAGCACCCCAAGCTTGGATTTTATTTATAAATTTGTTCAGGATATTGGTCCAACAGTCCAAATTTGAAGAACCCAAAGAGATTGGGATTCCAAGATATTTGAAGTAATTCCACTAAGTCACCAAAGAGAATTCTAGAACCTTGACAATCTCCTAAAGGACGGGAGGGGACAAATTCCAACTATACAATTGGCTCTTCTTTTTGTTTATGAGATCCCTTGAGAGATTTAAATGTTTTTCAAGGATATGTTAGAACCTAACCGCAATCTACTTAGAGGTGCCTTCCATTAAGAGAGTGTCATCTGCAAATTGGGAGTGGTTAACATCTTTAGTGTTGCTAGGGATTCTTATACCTTTAAAACTTCCTTCAGACCTGGTGAGTTCTAGATTTCTATTAAGGATTTTAGAAAAAGGAATGTAAAAGAGGGGGGAGAGGGGACATCCATGTCACATACCCCTTGAGGCGTGAAATAAATGACAAGGGAAATTGGTACCAAGTGGGGAAATATAGGGTCTACCTATGCATTCCTTGATCCAATTGATGAAATTCACACTAAATCCAAGATTGTCCAAGACAAAAAAAGGGGTGGTGGACTCAATCAAATGCATTCACCATATCAAGCTTTATAACCATGTCTGGTTCGCCACTTTTCCCACTAGAATGGATGGCCCCTTTAACAAAGATGACATTATCTAGGATTTGTTTATGCTTTAGAAAAACCCCTTGGTTGTCTGAGATAATTGAAGGAATAAGGTCTCTAAGTCTGTTTTCTACGATTTTGGTTAAGATCTTATAGAATTAGTTGCACAAGGATATGGGTTTAAATCAAGAGAAAGAGGATTGCGTAGATTCTTTTGGGATATGGGCGAGGAAGGAGAAAGTTAGTTTCCTGCCCAACTTCCATTTGCTTCTTTAGAAGTTCAAAATTCTTATTATATATCTTTTGATGAGGGCCCAATAGGATTGATAAAAGCTTATATGGAAGTTTTTTGGGTCGGGGGCTTTGTCCAAGTCAAGAGACCAGATGGCCTTAGTGGCTTCATCATCCTCTATCATCTTCATAAGCTAGAGGTTTTCAAAATAATAAAAATGGGAGGGAAGACAAAAGATGAATGAATTCTCCTCACCATGCACATTCTCTTTGTCCTCGAAATATAAAATTCTTAAGAATATAAACGCTTCATTCTTGATTTTAGGAAAAATGTATATTTTTTACTTACCTTTTGGAATGATTCCATTAACCCGGTTTTTTGTCTCTTGAACCCTAGCTTGTTAATGGAAGAACGGTGTGTCTTGAACCCCTTCCTTTAACCAAAGACTTCTAAACTTCAGATGCTAATACTCTTCCTCCTTCCTATTGAGGTTAAGTATTTGGCTACTTATTTTCTTTTCTTTTTCAATGTGTTCCTCTGTGACTAGACTTGACTCCATCTGAGCTTGGTGAATCTTAATTTTCCATGATAAATATGCATTTTCATTTCCTGGGGGCTTGAAGTTGAGCCTACCTAAGAATGAAGAGCTTTATTTACTATTTTTAACTTAGTTTCGCATACATAGGGTGGGGAGCCCTTGACTAGGGAAGCCCTGGTTTGTTGTATTAAGCATATGGCTACCTATTTCTAGAGCCACCCAGGGATGAATCATAATGGGATTAGACCCAAGTATTCTAGAGGATCAATATTCAATTCTATTGGTATTCGTTTTCTTTGACAACCTAGTTACTGTGAATGAGGAATCGATCAAGCCTTGTCACTATATGTCTTGGTTCGCTTCTCCTATTCATCCATTTGTATTTTCTTTTTTTTCGGAATAATGTCAAGGAGGTCCCAATCACTTATGAAATCTTTCATTCCTTCTTGAAAAGGGTCCCAGATGATAGAGCCAAGATGCTTCTCAGAAGAGAGAAGGATTGTATTGAAGTCCCCACCGACGATACAATTAATGTGCCATCTCTCATCCTTTAATAATATCAAGGTTTCCCATAATTCTCATTTATCATTGTAATTTATAGGGGTGTAAACATTGATAAAGGAATCACCAATAAAATGTCAAAATATATACGCTACTTTACTTTAGAAAATCCGCGTATATACGCAAATTCCTTGAAGCATACCCGCTTACAGATCTCAAAACATTGAACCCTGAAACTAAATCACTATCATTCTGAAACAAATATTGAGTTACATCCTGAACCTCTAAATCATTATGAAATAATCACATAATCGTCACAGATCTTTAATCACATATAGCTAGCAGCAACATCATTCTTCAAATAATCAATTTAACTTTAATCATCACTGTTAAGCCCAAATTGTAACACCCTCCTTCCACATCTACCCAAGTAACTGACCAACTAGGTTAAACATGTGACGAGAGACCACTATGATTATATTCAACCTCCTATGTGACCTTAAGGAAGTGGAATCGACAGAAGCACAACATACAAACCTTCCACATCGACGACAGGACTCCTAGGAACCATCCCAACCACTCAGGTAGTTAGCCCCTGGGTCCCACTGAGGTCTTAGACCACTTGACCCTGGGACACTCCCATGATATGGATCTGACAACATCCAGGAAGCTCTAGACGCTCTCATGCCAAGGCATTCCAACATCCAGGGACTATTTTTCTTAGTGTTGTGCCAACGTCCCTGGGATTTTAGCCATTTTTTCAGGCCCAAAGCCCAAGTCACTTCCCATGATTGAATGACACCTTCAAAATAGAGAGATAGAAAGGAAACAATGATGCAAATGTAAATACTTGAAGAAGCCCTTAACTGGACCCCTACTAGCCTTGACAGGAATTTCATCAAATGTATCACAAATATGTAATGTACAGGTGTAAACAACAGATTTAAGAAGAGAGATCCCATACTTAACTGAGAATCATTATGAAGCATTGTTCCCTTATATCATGTGTTTCATTATCATCTATTAGGTCATAGATACATTACTCATTCATTTACAAGCAAAAACATGATGCGAGCCATGCATAGCCACTATCATAAAACACATACATAACTAGCATAATAGAAACAAAAATACCAAGGAAATCATAGCCATATGATCCACATACAAATTGGTAAAATACTCATAGAAATACAAGGAGAAATAACCTCATATTGATGATGCAAAATCCAAACCCGGAATGGGACTACCACGTTCCACCCGACCATAGAATGGTTGATCCAAATATCTCTTCATCCGTTCACCCCCGTTCCATATTCCAAGCATGCATGTGGGACTCAAACCAAAAGAACCAACCAAGGCATCCTGAGGCTAAACCACCTCACCCTCATCAATAGAAACTAAGCTTTACCGTAATCCATCCTAGATCACTAGGCCAACACAATGAACATGTAATAATAGGCTTTACCATGATCTCCACCCAATCACTAGGCCAAATAAGCATGGATGCCACCAGAATTATCCACCTACATCATGAGGAATTTTCATATCTCCTAGTCTCTCAGGCTTTACCGCAATCCATACCAGATCACTATGTCGTAAAATAAGACCCATTCTTTGGGCTTTACCACATATACCAACCCGGGATTACTAGTCCCAACAGAGATAAATCCACCTCTTGGCTTTACTTTATATCTTGCCATTCACTAGTAAGGGTTCCTAGGCCCACCGAGGCAACACAATCATGGCTTTACAACAACCCATAGGCTTGCTCAGGGGTTCCTAGACCAATGGATTTACCATGATCCAAAGTCCGGTTCAGGGACCACTAGGCCATGTGCTCTATCATTCGGATATCCACCACACTCAGCTTCAAATCCATCTAGGAATCTAGCTCAACCAAAACATGAGAACCCCAACACACCATGGCTATCTGGAAATGGCAAGGCTAGGCTAAAAAATCTGTCACACCTGGAAAAACCCGTGCCATAACAGCAAAAGAACCACGTGCAATACCATGCATGCCAATTTTAGTAAGCCAAATACACATGCAAATCGATACCTACAAAGAATATTGTTGTGGTTGCTTGATCATGTTCTTCCTTGCATGCACCTTCCTTCCTCTTGCATTATTTATCTTTCTTGATCTAATGCCAAAATTCTCCAAGAAAACTCTATGTGTCTAAGAGTGAGAGAAATAAAGACAGAGTATAATGAAAGGGCTCTAAAACTAAATTGTCAAAAGGTTACAAACTGATCTTCAGAAGCCTTTTTATCAATTAGGCCTCTATTTTCTTCATTTTCCATTATTTTCCTTAATTTTCCTCCTCACATGCAACCTGTGACCTTTCACCTTCCTTTTCTCCTAATTTCTATTATTTTCATAAATAAATGCGCCAAAAATGCCTTTTTGCCTTTCCAAATCCTTAATTGTTTCCTTTTCCCATTTCCTTTATCCATATTAAACCGATGAACACCCACACTAAGATGTTTTTCCCAATATTCAGCTTGGAATAAGTGTCCCATCAACCGTGGTTATTATTTTTTCACTTATTAACTTTTATTGCATGGAATTTTCACCAGGGTTGTTACAGAACCCTCCCCCTTAGGGGACACCGTCCTTGGTGTTCAACCACACATATACCTCAGAAAAATCATTAAAAAACAAGCATACTTCCCATGGAGCTTTATAACATAGCTCGATGTAGTATTTACAATGATCACCTTGTTGAGAAGAAAACCAACAAAACAAGCATAACATCGTAATGACATGACACCCATACCACTTATTAGAGATTTATAACATAGCTTATGGCAGTATTTGCATCCATATACATATGTACATATATCAAAACATCATCAAACATGTACCAAAACATATACCAAAACTACTTTTCCTCAACTGGTAAACAATGAAGGATACATAGCCCGCATCTGATCTTCAATGCATGTATGATCGCTTCTAAATCAAGATCATTTTTCAGGTAGTTTTGCTCTTGCTCATTTACTTTTTGTGACTCATAGAATACCACCTGTCCATCCTACATAAGGAATCCACCAAGTCCTCTCTTGTAATAATTTGTGCATATTGTTGTGCAAACAATCCTCTCTAAGGATAGAAACAATCCCTCTAGTCCTATGGGAGGATCTAGCAACAAACAAAGACAAATATCTACAAACTTTCCCAGTTTATACCATAAAACACGAAGGAATATAGATGACCCACCTCACTCTGATGCTAACATCTGTTGGTGTCATCCTTGATTCTTCCACTCCCAAGCTCAATCTCCTCTTCACTGTTATGGATGAATATCTACAATGAAAATCGCGTGGAGACAACAAACGTATACACAGAAAAAAAACCATTCCAATATAAACTATATAACAAATCAAGGAGTATTATACTAAATGAGCAATGATAGACACATTTATGGAAATCAAACACATAATGTACTATTTATAAATGTTAAAGGGAAGCATTACAACCACTTAATCCTTGATGTTGGAAGCCTCCTTTAGGTTAGTTTCCAAGTCCTAGCCTCAACCTTCAAGCACTCCTTTCTCCTTAACAAAGTTGACATCATTTGGGCATAGTTTAGCACTAGGAAGGCAACCAAGAAATAGCCAACCAGATTTGGATAGTATGGATCTCATTTATAGGGAATGAGAGGGATTTAAGGATACATAAAAGGAGTGAGAGGTTCCATATCTTAAGGGAAAGATCCATGAAAGTAGGATCAAGGACCAAAAATGGGAGATCTCATTCCAATCCTTATTCACCTTTAACAATCTCATCGTTCTCGAGACTTCTAGTAAGAGAAGCTTCTCCTCCACTTTAGGAAAAAATGCCTGAAGAGGTTCAATGACGGTTTTCCTGATAAAATTCATGCTGAAAATGCTAGGACAATATAGTGCAACAATGTACCAGCATGGGTCAGTAGTGATGCAAAAAGTGTTGATCCTAAAAACAAGGTTTTTTGACAAGTTTTTTCACAATTCTTTCAAGGCAAGTTTTCTTCTTTTTTTTAGGGATGCTTCTGAACATGTTTCATGCTGAATACACTGAAATATTTCATCATTTTGACACTTCAGGGTACAAGATGGGAAGTGTGACAAAATAATGTATAATAGATGCCCCCTAAAGCATGAAGGCAGAATGGGAAGTGATGGTTGAAATTCTTTACAAGTCAAGGCAAGCACATGAAGAAACACAGTTAAGAGACCTGCAAATCAAACACGATACAATATATTTGACATCTTTGATGCAAGTATGCTTAATAATACATATCTAAGTATAAATCTACCAATATATGAATCCACGGCATGGACGCAACCATTTGAATAGAAAGGATCATGTGTATGGATCCACGACATGGATGCATCCATCTAAATAGGAGGGATCATGTGTACAATCATGAATATCTAATAACTCCACACAATCTGGATTTATGAGATGAAACTCAGGGTCTTCATCTCTATCTCGATCCAACCAAAGTATGAATCCCACCATTTGAATAGATGTGGTGGAGTTGAACACGGTAGAAACCACCTAATTATCAGTAAATGATGTGAACCGTTAACATGAATGAGAGAAACCACAAATAATGATGATGGTTCTCAAGGTACAACACAATCCACAAGTGTGAACAATGAAGCTAAAGTCGAACACTTATAGAATCATTCGATCAAAGGCCAATGATGTGAACCTATCGTCAAATGTGAATAACCTTCCATTGAGGAATGCAAGCTCCAAGGTATTGAAAGGGAGTTTCTAGATCATCTTTTTAGATAATGAGTTGGAGTCGACAGGAAGTGATCCATCAAAGGAGGGCCATAATATTTCCCACATCATCGACACGAAACATAGGATTTTGCAAAGTTGGCATGAGTGAAATGAGTATAACCCAAACCCGACACGAGATACAGACAAGTGTCATGTTCAAGAGCGAAATGTTGCCTTTATACAAAATACAGGATATATGTTTACTTCCATTTTCCCCCACTATTTCTAGCATGTACTTCTTTACTTTTAATCTCAAGCTTGAAGAGGATACCATATGCTTGTCATATAAGTTCATCCTTTAGATGAATCCATCCTAGTATTTTAGCGAGCCTTGGGAAAGAGTAGTTCGGTCTCGTCATGGTGACAAGTCCTTCGTTGTTTTAGTTTTATGAGTCTAACAAAGGTGTAAATCAACGCCTTTTTCATGTTTAGAGAGTTTGAAAAAGAGGCAAAAAGGAAACTCCAGCTATCCCTTTTCATAGATAATCTCTTAAGTCTGAAAGGTAGAAAACAATGCTCAAGGGAACCTCTTAGCCATGTTCAACTAAGGTATTCCTTTTTCGTAGCTAGTCTATCTCAGTTCGGAAAAGGGTTAAACTTATACTGATTAGACATCCTTTCATTTACTTTTACAAGTTCGAAAATACAAGTGCTCGATAATCTTTTCGTCAAGAGTCATTATAGAGTTGAAAGAGGAACCTGCCTAGAGGAACGAGTGGTATAAAAGGATAGAAAATGGTTTTGGTCATGATGGAACTGCTCAAAACATGTAAAGGTCAAGAGGCTATCTAATAATACCACTCATCACAGATTTTCCCTAGGCAAAGTTAAAAATAGCCATGTGAAAGCGTATGATCGACCAAAGAGATGGTGATGATGGAATGAAAACCAAGGCTCAAAATAGGCTAATAAAAATGGCAATCACGAGAGGTAAAGTGGGAATGGTTTCATTTTTACACAAGCTTGAATAAAGAAAATATATGCTTGATATAATTTTGCATGCTCCCAAAATAATGACAGGTGCTCAGCAATCTTTTCATATTTCGAGAGTGAGAAAAGAGATGAAATAGGACTCCACCTGGAGCAATGAATGGTATAAGAGGATAGCAACTAGTTTCGGTCATGATGGAACTACTCAAAACATGTAAAGTTCAATAGGCTAGCTAATAAGACCACTCATCGCAGATGCTACCCAGGTAAGGGTAAAAAAAGACAAGTCAAAGGGTGGCCAAAGAGATGGCGACGATGGAATGAAAAAACTAGGCTGATAAAAATGGCAATTATGAGAGGTAAAGTGGGAATGGTTTCATTTTTACACAAGCTTGAAACAAATAAAAACTATGCTTGGATTTGGTTTCATTTTTACACAATATTGAAACAAAGAAAAACTATGCTTGAGATAAGTATGCATGCCCCCAGAATAATCACTCAATTCGAGGTACATGCCCCCCAAGTTTCATTTCATTCACCTAAGTAGACTACTGGTCACTAACTGGTTAATGGACTGAAGGTTCATTTACGAGATCAAATGAAAGACTTGACTTACAAGATCTAATCAAAGACTCGAATTGGAAAGGGATTTGTTTCACTTTTTAATGAGCCTGCAACATGAAAATAACCATGCTCATGACACCTTGTTTCATTTTTTAATGATCTTGACATAAGTAAAGGAACTCTACTTCGACACTTTGTTTCATTTTTTAAAGAACTTGACACAAGATGAGGAACTCTACTCCGACACCTTGTTTCATTTTTTAAGGAGCTTGACAGAAGACAAGGAACTCTGCTCTAACAACTTGATCATGGCCCATAAGAGGTCATGGCTTCCAAGAGGTTTTCATTAGGTGGGAGAACAACACTCTGGAAGGGATACATATCAAGGGATCTAATGAAGAGATCAGGATCCAATGCCCCCTAGTACATGATGTACTATATCATTGACTATATCATCAACAAACACAGACATGGAATGGGTGGCCACATAATTAACCTGTGGCAGGGGTGATACCACTTAAATACAAGGACCATTTAGGGAAGATGGTTGTTTTGGAGCCAAATTAGGACCAACAAACGAAAGTTTATCAATGGTCACAATTCTTCCTTCATGTGGGAAACATATGACATGAAAGAGAGAAGAGACAATAGCTCCCATGACATAAATATAGTCATGGCCAAGGAGTAAATTAAAATACAAAGGGCCTTGGACAACCATCACATCGATATGGACAATTTTTCCTCCCAAAGTAGTAGGAAACTTAGGAACGATCCCTAACGGTTTACTGGTTCCACTGTTAAAAGCCAACAAATTCTGGGAGTCGCCATTTTGTTGTGCAGAAAATCCTTTCTATGGACACAAATGATCCCTCTAGTCCTATGGGAGGATATAGCAACAAACAAATACAAATATGTGCAAACTTTCCTAATATATACCAAAAAACACAAAGGAGGATAGATGACCTACCTCACTCTGATGTTAAAATCTATTGGTGTCGTCCTTGATTCTTCCACTTCCAAGCTCAATCTCCACTTTTCGATTATGGATGAATACCTACAAGGAAAATCATGTGGAGATAAAAAATGTATACAGAGCAAAAACCATTCCAATATAAACCATATAACAGATCAAGGAATATTATACTAAATGAGCAATGATAGACACATTTATGGAAATAAAACACATAATGTATTATTTATAGATGGTAAAGGGAAGCATTACAACCACTTAAGCCTTGATGTTGGAAGTCTCCATTAGGTGAGTTTCCAAGTCTTAGCCTCAACCTTCAAGCACTCCTTTCTCCTTAACAAAATGGGCAATATTTAGGCATAGTTTAGCACTAGGAAGGCAACCAAGCAATAGCCAACCAGTTTTGGATAATAGGGATCTCATTTATAGGGAAGGACAGGGAGTTAAGGATCCATAGAAGGAGGGAGAGGTTCCACATATTAAGGGAAATATCCATGAAATTAGGATCAAGGACCAAGAATTGGAGATCTCGTTCCAATTATTATTCACCTATAACCAGCTCGTCATTCTCGAGACTTCTAGTAAGAGAAGCTTCACCTCCACTTTAGGAAAAACTACCTAAATAGGTTCAATGTAGCTTTTCCTGATAAAATCCATGCTAGTAACACTAGGAAAATATAGTGAAAGAAGGTACCAACACGGGTCACTAGTGATGCAAAAAGCGTTGATCCTTAAAATAAGATTTTTTGACAAGTTTCTTCAAAATTCTTTCAAGGCGAGTTTTATTCTTTTCCTTAGGGATTCTTCTGAACATGTTTCATGGTGAATGCACTGACAACTTTCATCATTTTAACACTTCAATACACGAGATGGGGAGTGTGACAAAATACTATATAGCACATACTACAAACTCCTTGTCTACATCTGCAATCTTTAACACTGGAGCATGTGTCAACACCTTCTTAAGCTACTCAAAATTGGTCTCACACTCCTCGGTCTAGTCAAACTTCTTACCTTTCCTCCAAAATGATGTAATAGGATAAGAAGTCTGCGAGAATTTCTTGATGAACCTCCTGTAATAACCTGCCAAACCCATGAGAGATCTCACATCATCCACATTTCTAGGATCTACCCACTCCATGATGGTCGTTATCTTTTCTGGATCTACTGTAATTCCCTCCTTGGAGACAACATGTCCCAAGTAATGTCCCTCAGTTTGAAAGAAACTGCACTAGTTGAGCTTAGCATACAACTGATGCTCTCTCAACATCCTCAACACTGTTGCAAAATGCTTGGCATGCTCTTCCTCATTTTTATAATATACAAATATGTCATCAATGAACACAATAACAAACTCATGGAAAATTTTAGGGGCTAATATTCGCAGATGGGATAATTTTCCGTGATTTTTCCAAAAAAATGATTTGCTAATTTCTAATTTTTATAAAAATGATTCGCCCAAACTTTACAATATATAATTATTTTACCCTAAAAATCACTAGAATTATATAGAGAGCATATATAAAATCATTATAAATTTGAATAATTTTACAAATATATAAATAAATATTTTATAGTTTGCATATTAGGGACTAGTAATATTTGCCAAGGTTTTTAAACTTCAAGACAATTTTCAATCCTTAAAATTTTCCCTGAACAAACTTATCCAGGTACGAACGTAACACACTATTCATCAAGCACATAAATGTAGCTAGAGCATTATTCAAACTGAATGGAACTACGACAAACTCTTAATGCCCATACATGGTTTTGAATGCAGTCTTGTAGATGTCCTATTCTTTGATGTGTACCTGATGGTATTCAGATCTCAGGTCGATCTTAGAGAGCACGAATGCTCCCTTCAACTGATCAAACAAATCATCAATCCTCGGTAACGGGTACCAGTTCTTGATGGTCACTTTGTTCAACTATCTATAATCAATTCACAATCTAAGAGTACCATATTTTTTCTTCACAAACAATACTGGTGCACCCCAAGGTGATACACTTGGCCTAATGTATCCCTTGTCCAACATTTCCATCAACTGCAACTTCAACTCTACCAACTTAGGTGTGTTCATCATGTAAGGTGCTTTTGATGCAGGAGCTTCCCCTTGCACTAACTCAATAGAAAATTCTACTTCTCGTTGAGGTGGAAACTATGAAATATCCTCAGGAAATAGATCGTGAAACTTCTATAGGAATGGGTACCTGCTCAGAATATCTGCATCCTCAACTTCCTTACCTTTGTCACTAGAAATATGTACGACAAATAACACACACCCATTCTTGCAACTACAATTTTCCTGCATAACTATCACAATACTAACTTATTGTGGCTTTCTTCTTTCCCTGTAAGACTCTTGGTTCCCCATTTTCAACCACACACTCAATTGCATTGTCATAACAATCCACCTTGGTTCTATAAAGACACAACCAATCCATGCCCAACAATATATTGTATGATCTCAACAGTAATACATTCAAATGTGTTGCAATAGGCATACTATTCAAATCAAATGCACAAGCTCTTACCCAATTATGAACTCACTTCTTTGTACCTGTAGCCAACTGCACTAACCAAGATTATGCATCCAATTCCTTACTCAAACCATATTTATCCACCAAGTCAAGACTAACATAACTATAATTAGATCTAGGTTCAATAAAAATATAAATAAATTGATTACAAAGCTTACCGTCAATCTCAATGATAGATGTCTAATGGTCTATGTGTTTGTTATCGAATGCTGCATAAATACGAGGAACACTCTGACCAACATCCCCAATAGTCTATGCCTCTTGCACACTATATATCTATGGCCTACCACCATAATTTTGTGGATAATATCCCTTAAGGTACTCCTTTCCCCATGTCCAAGACTCCAACCAACCGGTACCATCACCTCTGTGTTGTTGTTGCAACCCATGCCCCTGTCTAGTCGTATTGAAGCTCTTTTGTCGTGCCACATTCTCTTTATCATCTCCACTCTGATGCCTTGGTCTTTTTTACTGCCATTTACATTTTTCTTTTCCTTTCCATTATTGTTTGGATTCATTCTTACGCTTTGACTGTTCATAGCAATGCTTCAATTTCCCAATAACTTCCTCAAGTAACTGAGGTCCAACATACTCAATATGATCTCTAAATTCTAATGGTGATCCACTAATGAATCGTTGAACGTTAACCTTCTTATCCTCAAGATACAATACATACCTCAGTAGCTCCAAGAACTTAGTCGTGTACTCTTCATCAATAATTGATCCCATATTTATCTCATACAATTCTTTGGCCTTAAAATCGTAGTACCTTTCTGACAAGTACTTCTTCCTGAAAAGCCTATGGAACTCATGCCAAGTCAATTCATCTGTCCTGATGTCTCTAACCCGCTTCACATCTTCCTGCCAGATGTATGCTTTACCACTCAGTCTGAAGATAGCTATTTTGGCCTTCATATTAACTATGTACTCATGCAACTCAAATAATTCTTCATCCCAAGTATCCAAGCCTCTGCATCTTCCATCTTCTTCACATCTCCATCAAAAGTAGGTGGTTTTACTTTCTTAAACTCATATGGAAATTATCCTCGATCACTCCTCCTATAAGGATGATAACGATGACGATCATGATTCCTATCAGAACCAAAACTATAATAACGCATGTATCCATCACCTATCCTATCTGGAGTATCCAACAATCTTCCATCTCTAGCCATGTCATCTCTGTCTGACCTATAACCACCATGAGACCTACTACCATATGCTCCATCAGTTTTGTCCTCTTGTCCATGGTTGATCCGAATTGGCCCTTATTGCTGCAATTTTGACAAACTTTGAAGTGGTATAGAATTAACCGCTACTTGTTTATCTTGTGCCTGTATGATTTTGTCATTATATGCCTTACAACTCCTTATTTATTCCTTCAAGCCTCTCAATGTGTCTTCCAAAAAAAAAGAGTTCCCAACACCACGTTGCTCATATTATTCATAGGGAGAGTCTTTGTAGTCTACCCTCTTGCTAGTCATTTCAATCTCTTTCATACAAGGCATACTATGTTAGCTAAACCAAATCACAATAAACCAACATACCTTAGCATAATTTGGGGAGGATGTCTCATCTGCAAGATCATCGAATCGGCGTGATACATGTATAACATAATCATAACATCATATAGACATATAATACATAAGCATATAACCATGTAACCATCAGTCTAGCTAGAGCCTAGGCATCAATGCATGGACATATCAACTACAAATACCATAAACTTATGCATGACAACAACAACCATACCAACATACACTAACAATACGCAAGAATAAACAACATGTAACTAATCATACACTCATGATGACATACTTCATAACAATAAAATCCTCTTTCACATGGTGACATCACTACAACCATGACTGGAACCATGCATATGCAACAAGCACATAGACCACAAGAATGATTAACCCATGTGAAAACAACATGAATGCATGACTAACACACCACCCATCCAGTCTTAGGGGTGAACCATGCTATGATACCACTTTGTAACACCCTCCTCCCACATCTACCCATGTAACTAACCAACCAGGGTAAACATGTGACGATAGGCTACTATGATTAGATTCAACCTCCTATGTGACCTTAAAGAAGTGGAATCAATGGAAACACAACATAAAGACCTTTCACATCAGCTACAGGACTCCCACAAACCATCCCAACCACTTAGGTAACTAGCCCCTGGGTCCCACTGAGATTTTAGACCACTTGACCCCTATACACTCCCATGATATGGACCTGACAATGTCCAGGAGCTTCTGGACGCTCTCATTCCAAGGCATGCCATCATCTAGGGACTATCTTTCCTAGTGTTGTGCCATCATACCCAGGATTTGAGCTACTTTTTCAGGCCCAGAGCCCAGGTCACTGCCCAAAATTGAATGACACCTTCAGAACACAAAGATAATAAGGAAACAATGATGCAAATGTAAATATTTGAACAAGCCCTTAACCAGATACCTACTAGCCATGACAAGTGTTTCATCAAACATATCATGAATATGCAACCTACAGGTGTAAACAACATATTTAAGCATAGGTGTCTCATACTTATTTGAGAATCGCTATGAAGCATTGTTCCCTTATATCATTTGTTGCATTATCATCTATTAGGTCATAGATACATTGTTCGTTCATTTACAAGTAAAAGCATGATGAGAGCCACACATAGACACTGTCATAAAACACATACATAACTAGCATACTATCAACTGATCCCAGAGGAGGAATTAAACTCCATCCCCAGGCAAATCATACTTGAGAGTATAAACCAATCCCACCCCTCGACATACTTTGACAGCTCAGCACAAGACATAGGATGTGGGGGGGGCGTTGTCCTACATCTTACAACAAATAATTATTACAAAATCCAAATGGGACTAGGCAGAGGGACGAACAACTTTGTTGAGCTTTCAGCAGCAAAATATACCATACATTTTGCACTAGAAAAACATTGCAGAAACTTACAACTTTTTGGTGATTCAAAAACAGTATGCAATTGGATAAACAAAATTACAAATTGTTATGCTTATTCTCTAAGACACATCATGGAAGAAATACATAGACTGATAAAATTATTTGACACATTTACTTGTCAACATATATACAAGAAGTGGAACACAATTGTCGATCTACTTACCAAGCAAGCAATGCACAGGCCTATAGGAACGTGGAGCATACTGGAGCAAACTAATGGAACCTTCCATCAGTTTTATCATTGACCTTTTATAGATATATCAGAATAGTTAAGCTCTAATGGAGCTTGATACATGGTTTTTGCTATATTTTTGCCTTTATATAATACTATATAAACGCATTTTAAAGCAGTCTTAACATGATAGTTTTTTGATACTCTCTATGTAGAGTAAGTACATATTTTATATTGACAAGCACAGTACAGAGTAGTGTCTCCCTGCCTGGAGTACACCTCAATTTTTGAATTCTCAAACAGAATAGGCTTCTAGCCCAAAGTATAGTATATGACATAGGCATCTGCAAAATGTAATTTTCTTCATTAATCAAAATTACGACTTTTTCCAGGGGAAAGAAAAAATAGCAACAGAAATACCAAGGAAACCACAATCATATTATCCATATATAAACCAATATAATACTCATATAAATACAAGGAGAAATGACCTCATATTGATGATGCAAAATCCAAACCCAGGATGGGACTACCACATTCCGCCCGACCATATAATGAATAAGCCAAATCTCTCTTCAACAATTCACCCTCGTGCCATATTCCAAGCATGAATGAGGGAATCAAACTAAAAGAACCAACCAAGACATCCTGAGCCTAAACTACCTCACCCTCATCAATATAAACCGGGCTTAACAGTAATCCATCCCGAATCACTAGGCCAACACAATGAACATGTAATAATAGGATTTACCATGATCTCCACCTGATCACTAGGCCAAACAAGCATGGATGCCACTAGAATAATCCACCTACACCGTGTTGAATTTTCCTGTCTCCTAGTCTCTTAGGTTTTACCGTAATCCACATCGGATCACTAGGCCCTAAATCGAGACCCACTCTCCAGGATTTACCGCATATCCTTAGTTGTTTCCTTTTCCAATTTCCTTTAGCCATACTAAACTGATGAATACCCCCACACTAGGATGTTTTTCCCAACATTCAGCTTGGAATAAGTATCACATCAACCCGGGTTATTATTTTTCCCTTTATTAACTTTTATTACATGGAACTTTCACTAGCGTTGTTACACGGATCATCAAGTAAGACTTCACTGGCAGATAGTAGAAACACAACAAGATTGATTAGACTAATCAAACATCTTATTCAATGAAACCATAGCTTATATACGCACTTTTTCAAGAATCAAACCTGCACAAATTTGTCCAAAGTGCAGAATTGATACACTACTTACTAGTATTAAACTCGCATATGTACGTGCCTTTTAGGTTATCAAACCCACGTATAGATCTACAACTATTGACTCATAGTTTTTTTGCTCATCATACCTTCAAAACAAGCCCATCTTTTGGCATACATGTTAAAACACGTGTTAGACATAAATATTTCAGATCAAGTCAATCCATTATAAAGATAGTCATTTAAGATCTATTGGATCTGATCTGTCATCAAATTCTCGGGCCCATACTTAGTTTTAGATCAAACAATTCATTAATATTCCATTAAATGCATACTTTCTTCAAGTCTAACTATTCATTAAATATTCATCACTTTCACACCAAAATACTTTGATTTTCATCTCCTTTTATAACTTAGCTTTTGTCCAATAACAGAGGTCAAATTCATATTGATGTTGATGGTATTATTTGACGAGATCAAATATTCATTGTTGGGCTCAATAGTATGGGTCAATACCATGGTAAAGCCCCTTGGTATTTAGAATACCATGGTGTGGAAATTGTATGTGCATTTTCTTCTTCATACCCATGTGTGTATGTGGCTTTGGTTCACAAAACCTGCATATACTTCTTCAAACTTCATTTTTATCATTCCTCTATATTTGAATTGCTATGTCTTAGACCAAACCCCCTATCACATGTAGACATGTCCTCTTGACATCTTCATTAACTAGGTTGACATAAAAAGACAACTCATCAAGTAGGTTTCCATCAAGGACAACACATTAGTCATAATGACAACAATCTCCCCCTTTGGAATTGATGGCAACTACTTTTGTGTTTGGTCACCACAACCTGTAAATACCTGTAAAACACATCAAGCTAAGCACCAATATTTTCAAACACCAAGTTACTCTTCCCATTTGACATCAAGGGAAAAGGGTTGACCAATGTTTAATGAAGGCTTATCTCCCTTTGTTGACTTGAGCATTGTAGATTTGATCTGCTGAGTATGAACATTGAATAATGAACATGCTCCCTATGAGGAAATGCTAAAACTTCTTAAGGATGTGCAATGAAGTACATGACTCTATGACTCAATTGAATATGAATTTTCCTATTACCAACGACTCAAACTTACATCAATCACCCAATCACAGTGGGGTTACATATTTGACTTCATTATTACATCAACTACCCAAAATGGATTACATTCATTATAGATTTGACCTCAATATTTCAACCATGACTGGATATTACAATTACATCATACGTCTTTATGCGACCTTTACATCAAAAGAAATATATGACATGTATAACCATGACCAAAGAGACCTCAAAGAGACCATGATAGTCATCAACAACTATCATACACCATATAGGATCTACACCATAAGCATTTGTTAGTGGAAGCATGAATAACAACATGCACATTTTTCATCATCAATTTTCAAGATAAGACAATTTAGCTTCAATATCATCAACCTATGACCAAGAATGCAACATCATAAGTTTTTTCTTTAGATATCAACTATCAACTCATCATCTTGACCTTTTCAAAGTCAAACGACATATGTGAGAACCAATCATATCATCATAAAGTAATGTAGGGAAAAGTACCATCATTCTGTAACATCATTAATATGTGACTAAGGATGACATGTCTCCAAGTATCATTTAGTAGATGTATTCATAAAACCTATAGTATCATCACTCTCTTGGCCCATTTTCTTTATGCAAGAAGAATTATCACACCAACACCACTTCATCAATATACAACTTTAGTAATCATCCATGAAGACAACCCATAATAGCAACAAAGCATGATCCGCCATTCAAAAACTTCAGCAACATGAGCATCATTAATATAATCATCATTATGTAACAAGAAATTCTCAAGCAGACATAATGCCAACAATGCATTATAAGAAGCATAGCAAATGCTCCCCCTGAACCTGTGTCAATTATTTAGTGTTAGATCTGATCATATCATCACATATATCAGTAAGGACATCAAATTATTTTTATCAATAAGCTATCCATAAATAACTTATAAAAATCCAAAACCACTTCTAAATAGCATCAACGGACTGTAATAATCAATCATCAGAACAAGAAAACCAATTAATAATTATCTAAATCATATCAGAGCCTTTTCCTCAATCTTTCCCAGTGATTCTTCATCATAGAAAAACATACACGATTGTTGTATCAAAACTGGCATATATGTGCGATCTAGAATACACAAATATTAAGAGACTTGGGTTTTATATGGAGGCTTTCTCTCTATTCTCTCTCTGAAGTATCGAGGGCAACCATACTGATAGAGAGAAAATTTGATTGATTCTGTTTACGAACATGGATTTGAAGCCAAGCCACCTCGAGGCTTTCTCCTTGAGTTATAAGGAAAATTACAGGATCTCATTACGTAATTAATACATTTCCAACCTTCCATGCTCTTTGTTTGTGCTTTGGATCACTAACTCAGGCTGCATAAAATTTTATTCCCCATAGGTAGGTAGGGGTTAAGGGCCTCCCATAGTGGACTGAGGGGTGATCTCTTCATAGGATCTACGTACAAAAAGAAAAAGATTGAAATTATATAACCGTAGCTCCCCCTGAGCATGCTATGTTTGTACTTGTTCACTATTACTACACCAGATGCACTATCAGTAACATAAAAAAAAAAAAACAATAATAGGAATCATCATCAAGACAAAACATGTATTTCTCCCCCTAAAATTATACATAAGTAATCCTGAGGACATGACAATCATTTTCTGCTCTTATGAGGTCATGTACCTCACATCACTTCTATAGTCACTATGAGAAGTATTATTTTAAGAATAATGGACCGTAATGGGCACCATCTTCTTTTACTCTGAATCTGGATCCTCCTCATATTTGCGAGAATTCTATTCTTCAAGCACATATAATTTTTCTAGGTTTCTATATCCTCTTTCTATGACTTTCCCAGTTTATTCATTCATAACCTTGCACTTGGAGGACGTAAACGCAATTATATTTCCTTTATCTTCCACTTGACCTACACTTAGAATATTCTCCTTTACCCTTGAACTAATATATTATCAACTTCTCCTCTATGTTTATTAATTTTGGATCTACCCTTTCCTAGAACTTTTGGTGGAGCGTTATTTCCAAGGATAACCTTACCATATTGGTTTTTCTTGAGAGAATCCATCTTACTCTTATCTCCAGTCATGTGATAAGAGCATCCACTATCTATGTACCATTCATATTCTTCTTAAAATGAGTAGAGAGACAAACCACACCTTACATATTCTTCTTCTTCTTGCTTATTATGAGAAATGTTGGTAGATCCAAGTTTTTAGGTCTTTTCACATCAATATTCTTATATGATTGCTTTACATGTTGTCTAAGGTGATCCATAGATTTGTTCCTGCATTCTTTTTATACATTCCCAAACTTGTTACAAGAATAACATCTTATATGAGTAGAGGAATCATAATATTTTTGTTTCATATTCCTTCTATTGCAATCAATAACTTTGTGGCCAAATATATTGCAAGCAAAACAATATCCTTTAAAGAAGCTTGAATACATGGAAGTTGATGGTATTTCTAGTCTACTTCTGCAATTTGTTGCAACGTGTCCATAATTATGACATATAAAACATTCAACATTATTGATTAGAGGAGAAAATAGATTAACATTAGGAGTAAATGATTTTCTTTGAAGATTCACTTTCCTTTATTTTTTATCAAGTTGACTTCTGAGCATTTCAATTTTTGCATTGTTACCCTTTAAATTCCTTGCCTCAACTTGAGCACTAGATTCTTCTTTAACAGTTTCATTAAAACCAAGACCAGATTTGATGGCGGGAGACCTTTGATTACTAAGAATATCATCCAAAATCTTAGTACTATCTTGAAATCACAAATATTTTTCTTTTTCTTCTAATTTGCCTTTTAGGATGTTTACCTCAACCTCCATTCTTCGATATTTCCTTTTCTAGATATTGCTTCTTCACACCTTCTTCAACCCTTCTTCCTTCTTCCACTTCCTCCTTTAATTTGAGAATTTCATCTTTCGGCCCATTTTCTTGTTCTTCAAATGCTTGAAGTAGTTCTTCATTCCTTTTATATGCTTTTTCAAGCTTTTCTCTTAGAGAGTCGATCTTTGCTTCAAGACCTTCACAATATTGTTTAGATTCCACAACAACATTTACTGATTTAATAGGATCCTTGTTATCATATACCTACAACTTATCTTTAATATTAACAATATTTTTCAAAGTAGATCAAAAAATTCTTCTAACCTGTCTTCTTTTGAATCAACAACTCCATATGACATAACAAAGGTTGTATTGTTATCATGTTAATTTGTTGACACATTGTTAGAGATAATATTACCTGGTAGTTCCCTTGATGAGGAATCTTCATTTGGGATTTCCTCATGGATTTCTTGTAGCTTATCCCACACTTTCTTTGCAGTTGTATAATGCATAACATTATTTAATGTTGAATCAGGTATGCTACAAAAAATGTCACTCAAAGCCTTACTATTCTTTTGCACTTCCTTGTCGAATGGAGGACTCTTGGCGTAACCATTGCATACTTGATCTTCTGCTTCTAGAGGCATCATTTTTTAATTTGTTTTCTCTTTAGAGTGATTACTTTCACTTTTACCCATGAGTGCAAGTTCAGTTGCTTCATTGTCGTCGTCACTATTGTTATTGTATAGGAAAGGAATTGGAATGCAATTAGAACAAAAACCCATACCTGATAATTCTTTGTTATCGTCTTCTTCATTCTTGATTAATAGAAAGCGGGGTGCTCCCAAACTTGAATATTTGCTGACATTTGTAACTGTCAATGCATCTGGTATATCATTGTCAAAGTTCTCAATAAAAATATAATTTTCTTCTAGGACATCAAACTCATTAATACTTCTATCTTCAAATGCCATAAGATATTGATATTCTTGATCACACTCACCTTCTTCACCATTTGAAAGACCATCACTATCTTAATGTGTATAAAAACATCTCTTGTTTTCAAACCTTCTCCTATTTATTTTTGCAGCTTCGTTCCCTTTCTCATGATTTTCTCTACAGGGACACTTAGCATCATAATGACCAACTCTACCACAAGCAAACCATTTGAAGGGAAGCTTACCTTTGAATATTTTGATACCCACTTGGAGTTTCTTTACGAAGTTTGCCTCTTCTTCTTCTGATACATAACCTGATTCTTCCTTTTCTTTTCCTTTTGCAGTAGTTTTGAATGCAACCTATTTAACATCTGAGGGACCCACTTTTCTCATTTCATAGGTTGTTAGAATCCCATGAAGTTGTACAATAGTAAGATTCTTCAATTCCTGCATTTCTTCCATGGAAAAAACTTTTGAATCGAATTTAGGAGTTAGAGACCTTAATATTTTTTCAACCAATGATGATTATTTTATTTCTTCACCAAGATTTATCTTAGAATTCACGATCTCATCTACCCTAAAAAAGAAACTTGTGATACGTTCATCATTATGCATTCTCACAGTTTCATATTGAATTCTAAGAGTTTGAAGTTTTGCAATTTTTACCTTGGTGCCACCTTCATAGCTTTGGATGATCTTGTCCCATATATCCTTTGTCGTATTCAGCTGCATGACTTTGAAAAATTCTTATTCTGTCAAGCTTCCTAACAGAGAATTTACAACCTTTGCATTGGTCTCATATTTCTTCTTTTCTTCTTCAACTATGGGAATGGAGGATGGATATTAATATTCTCCTTCATTGATTCCCCACACATCTGCTCCAAGTGACTGATGAGCCCAAGAAATGGGTAATTATATGGGCTCATTTTGCCTCTTAATTTGACTTAATCCACCATTCTCATTAGTTTATTGCATGTTTTTTATTATATTTATGCTAATAGAGTGAATTGGATTAGTCATTATGCCATGAAGTCTAATGTGTGCTTTATGCAGATTTTTTGGTCAATTTTGGACAAATTCAAAGGATTTACGAGCATTTAGCAGCCAATATTCGAGGAAAACAGGGAAGAGGATTTGTAGGGGGTTTCCCCTTCATTTATGAACCTTTACCTTGAATTCTCCATCAGAAACTCGGAGCACAAGCAGCCACAATAGCGCATCCAAGGGGCAACCGAGCAAGTAAAGAAGGATTGTTGTTTATCTGCAGTTTTGGGAAGTTGAACTCCTTGATTTTAGGAGAGCTGTTGGAGGCTCGAGTTGTACAAATAGAAGGGCTTAGACACTTATTTTTTTAGTTGGATGTTACCCAGTCATTAGTAGAATTTTCGCACTTTTGTGCAGCACTTGTTCAGCTCATTTTCAAGCTTCTTTTTTAGGACAGTTCATGTAATGTGACTATTATTTTTTATAATAAAGATGCAATATTTTCTGAGCCAACACTGATCTCTTTAAGAGGGCTGAAGCTCTTGGGTTAGGGCCCAACGCAAGCTACCCAGCACCTCTTGCTTTGTACTTATATATTTTTGCTTTAGCTCATGAGTTAATTTCTATTACATAGATTCATTTTACCTTGTTTAGAATAGGTCGCTTTTAATGGTTTGCATAGTTGTTTTTGTTTCAGTTGTTGAAGTAGCTTCACACAGTGATAGGCTAAGATTCAAAAAGGTAAACAACAAGCCTTGCTCTCTTTTCTCCCTTCGTGGGATGATGATTTGAGGTCTTGGCACCATTGTTGCCACCAAAAACACAGTTTTGCTCTTCCAAGCAACTTCTAGTGTGATGACTTGATTCAAAAGTTAATGTGTTGCTTCAGATTCAGTTGCCTAGATCATTTCCTATTCTTTTACAATAGATCTCTTTGTATTATTTTCTATTCAAAGGTTATTGTTCAACATTTTTTGTTTGTAGGTCAGAAATTAGGTCAAGCTGGAGAAATTTCTATTTCCATGGTATAGCTAGTCCTTTCTTTGATCAGTTTTTGTAAGTAGATGTGAAGATCTCTTGCAGGACACCTCAGCTAACCATACATCCATAAAGTAGCTAGCATCAGCTCACTTCTCACAGATTTCCCAAGTCATTCACAACATTTCACCAATCTATCCTAATTTCTGCATTTTTCTCCATAAGCTTCCCTCCTACCAGTTGAACAAAATCAACCATCATGTTCCCTCTTGATCTTCCTTGACAAGATCCAGACACCTCAACACCTTCATCTAGCCTTCAGTTACCCTTTCCCACCATTTTTCCACCTTCAAAACCTCCAAAAATAGCTCTCAGCATCCTCTTGTAGATCCTCCTGTAGATCCTCCTATAGATCCACTGCAGCGTCCTGTAGAATTTCCTGTAAGTGATTTTTCGAAATTCGATTGCAAGGGAAGTCCTTAGAAGGGTACTAGGGGCTTCTTAGGACCTCTCCACACCTTCTTCCAACTCTGCAAAAACCAGATCCATCCTCCATCGCCACCAAACCCCTGCACAATCACAATCCGATAAATTACAAGTATAATAATTTCACATAAAAACACTCAAAAATACAAAAAGATGTTTTCTTCTCATTTCCTTTCAGAACTAGCTTGAACAGATGAAATTTACCTTTTCAGTAGTCAATGGCACTCATTTCATCAGTTTTCATCTCTTTTCCTGCAAAAGTAGGGTTAATTGGAAAAATTAGGGTTTGCTAGGGTTTAAATTACATTTCAATCTTCCTTGTCTTTCTGCAAATAGAATAGCCTCTATAGAGTTCATAGAAGTTGGCTTGAGCTCCTAGTGATCTTGCGCCAACTAACCAAGTGACAGCCTGCAGTAAGAGCTAGTACTTGTGCATACAACACCATCGCTCCCAAGTTTGTTACGAACTACTGGGTTGATAAAAGTAAAGTAGGAAGCCGTAGGAGTTGCAACATTATTGTTGCAATACTGGTGCTCAACACTTTTTTGTACCGTTTCCAGGGAAGCGTCAGAGTATTTTGTGATTACTGCTTTTCTTCTATTTTCTTCTTGCAACATTCTGCTAAGTAGTTTATTTCAGCAAAAGTAGAGTAATTGTTTTCCTCAATTTCTGCATTACCTTGCTTTCATTTCAATTCTGCAATTTCCATTTCAACAAAGTAGATTAGTCATTTCCTTGCTTTCATTTCAATTCTATAATTTCCATTTCAACAAAGTAGATTAGTCATTTCCTTGCTTTCATTTCAATTCTACAATTTCCCTTTCAACAAAGTAGATTAGTCATTTCCTTACTTTCATTTCAATTCTACAATTTCCATTTCAGCGAAGTAGATTAGTCATTTCCTTTCTTTTATTTCAAATCTGCAATTTCTATTTCAACAAAAGTAGATTAGTCATTTCCTTGCTTTCATTTCCATTCTACAAATTTTCATTTCAGCAAGTTCATTTCAGTAGTTGCAATTTGTTTGTTCAATCAATTTCATTTTTTCAGGTACAAGCAGCGAAAAAACAAAAACCACCCACAAAGATTTCCTTTCATGCCTCGTAGGAATAGAGATAATTCAGGGAAATTCCTACCCAAAACCCCCACCACATCACAAAGCCACCCTTCTCTCTTCTTCGGTGGGAGTGATCCAGAAGATCCTTTAGGAGAACAACCTGAGATATTCGAAGAACCTATAGGAGAAGAAGAGGAAGAAACAATCCCTCCTAAGACAATGGCTGAAAACAGAAATGCTAGGGGAAATGGAGAAAGAGTAGAGGGTACCTTTCCCATCCGAGAGACTAATGGGGACACTAGAATGAAGAACATAAGCCATTCAGTGCTACTTCATTTCCATGCATTAATTACAGAAGATCTAGACACCTTCCTATTTGAGTTTGTTGTTATCTGTCAAAACCTGTGACTATGCAGAAGATGAGCAGAAGTTGAAACCATTTTCTTCTACCCTCAAGGATGCATCATTGCACTAGTTCATGGGGTTACCTGACAACAACATCACAACTTGGGCTCAGATGCAGCAAGCCTTCAATAATAAATATCGGGACTACTGTACGCTAAAAGATATCAAGGAAGAAATCTTCTGAATGACCATGGGAAGTGATGAATCCTTGGAGGATTATGAAGAGAGATTCCAGCTCAGTTATAAAAGGGCCAGGTGCACACTTGACCCTAAATCTCTGAAGTTGGTCCTGCTCAGAGGAATTCTGGAAGACCTTCTAGACACCCTCCATTTACTGGTTGGGGGAGATATCGACCAACTACCTTATGAAGACATCAAGATTGTGTTTAGGAACCATTCTAGGGTAGCCAGAAAGAGAGGTAGGGGGAATCAACCCACAGCCTGTATCCCCTCATCTAGTTCATCCCTCAAAGGTGAACTTGGAAACATGGTAGAAGATTTCAAGAGTGAGATGTTGCATAATCTTTCCATGCAAATGGATACCTTGCATATCAAAAGGAAACAAGAGGAAGCAGAGAGGACTTTAGCATCTTTTTTCCTCGGTGCACTAGAAGGCATCCTAGGAACGAATTTCCATTGAACTCTATAGAGGTGTGTTCAGTCTGTGAAGAATATCATCCTACATATAAGTGCCCTTCCTTGCCCAGACTTAAAGTTGTATACCAAGGGGCCGAAGGAGCCACTGAACCACTCTATTTCATGAACCAAAGGAGGCCACATGGACCTAAACCTTACCAGCATGGAATGCAAGGGACATCCCAGGCATACTCCAAACCCAATCAAGCCACTTCCATGCCTTCTTGGGGCCCCCTGCTCATCCTTCTTGGTCCACACCTCCTCCTTGGTCATATCCATCTCAATATCATGCTCAACCAACTACTCATTCATTTCACTCCTATGCTCAGCCATAGTCTTAGTGGAATGCACCTCATCAGGGGTGGAGGCCCCAGTACAACTCTCCTCCCGCTCTTTTTCCTCCACCACCTGCTCCACCTCAACCATTGCCTCCTGCTCCACTAAGGCAACCCCAAATGCCTACTCAACCAAACCCGAACTTGAATAACAGTCAGGCTCAGCAAGTATATAGTGGGGAACCATCATGCCTAACATATGCTGTGGAGATTCAAGAGATTAACCTATGATCTGGGAAGGTTCTCCCAGATAGCCAGCCTCCCCCTAAGGAGGATGAGGAAGATAAAGAGAAAGTGAACCGAAAGAAATTCCACCCTTTCTTGAGAGATTATCCAGCACAACCCAGCCTACCCCAGAAGAAACTGAACTTCTGGGAGAATTGAAACAATTATGTGTAAAGATACCACTTCTCCAAGCCATAAAGGATGCGCCTATATACAACAAGATGATAAAAGAGAAGTGCTTCAGGCATCCAGGCTGGCGCAAGAGAGATGCCCCAACCATCAATGTCATAGGAAAAATGTCCAACATAATGTTGGGGCAAGTAATCTATTTGAAGTATCTAGACACTGGAAGCCCAGTAGTTGATGTTCACATCAATGGCACCATGATCTCCCATACCCTGATTGATCTAGGGGCTACCATTAATGTGATGACAAAGGACACCATGCTCAAGCTCAACCTTGAGGGCTCCTTGAGGAAGACCACAACAGTACTATAGCTAGCAGATTTCTCCAGCGTGACCCCTGAAGGGATTGTGGAGGATGTGATGGTCTCCATTGATTCTTAGGAGTACCCTGTTGATTTCCTGGTTCTCCAGCCGAAGGCAAAGCTCAATGGGTATCCTCTCATCCTGGGAAGACCCTGGTTGGCTATTGCAGATGCCTACATCAGCTGTAAAGCTGGGAACATGACAATCAAGAATGGGCATATGTCCAAGTAGCTATTCCTATACCCTCCTTCCCAACCTTTGCTAGAACATGACCTACCTCTCTGGTTGGAGGAGGAAGATGAGGATAAAGTCTATTCTGCACCACTGTGTGCAGTAGAAACTGCCATGCCGGGGGGGGGGGGAACCACAAACTGAGGATGATATCATTGAAAACTTAATTCAAAATCCACCCCCTAGTATGTTGCCATTAGAAGAGCTAGTGAAAGAAACCCAAGACAATCCTTTAGCTGATTTCTGTGTGGCCGACCTGACCTCTCTCCGTGTTAAGAATATAGATTTTGGCCTAGAAAAAACCTTGAAAATCAACTCATCCCTATCCACCTCCCAAGAGAAGGAACTGTGTAGATTATTGAGAAAACATGTAGATGCCTTCGCCTGGAGTTATAAGGAGATGAAGGGAGTGCACCCTTCAATTTGTACTCATCACATTTACATTAAGGAAGATTGCAAACCAGTTAGGCAGCCTCAAAGGAGGATGAATCCAGCCCTTAAAGACATTGTCAAGGAAGAATTGCAAAAGTTACTGGATGCAAGATTCATCTACCCCATCTCTAATAGTGAATGGGTCTCTCCTTTGGGGTTGGTGCCAAAGAAAAATGGTAAGTGGAGAATCTGTGTTGATTATCGGGAACTGAACAAGGCCACAGAAAAGGACCATTTTCCTTTGCCTTTTATAGAGCAAGTGTTAGATGGTTTGGTGGGGAAGAATTTTTTCTCCTTCCTAGATGGGTTCAGCGGGTACAATCAGAACCAAATCAGCCCAGAAGACCAAGATAAGACCACTTTCACTTGTCCTTGGGGTACCTTTTCCTATCAGGTCCTTCCTTTTGGTTTGTGCAATGCTCCCGCCACTCTCCAGAGAGTAGTATTGAGTATATTCTCTGAACTGGTTCATGATGCAGCGGAAATATATATGGATGATTTTACTCCTTAAGGTTCTAACCTCCAAGAAGCTTTGTCTAACCTGGGAAAAGTTTGGACAAATGTATTGAAATGAACCTATCCCTCAATCTAGAAAAATGTGAACTCTTGATGATTGAATGGATCATGCTAGGTCATGCAATATCCCAACAAGGATTGCAGGTGGACCCCAACAAAATCGCCATCATCCAAAGGGTCCCACCTCCTCAAAAGGTGAGAGATGTCCGAAGTTTCCTAGGCTTAGCGGGATATTATAGAATATTTATTAAAGATTTCAGTAAGCTAGCCTCTCCATTGTTTGGTCTTTTTGGAAAGGTTGTCGAGTTCATATGGACTGGCAATTGTCAAGAAGCCCTAGACACCTTGAAAAGTAAACTGGTGACTGCCCCAATTTTGAGGGGCCCAAATTGGGCCCTACCTTTCCACATTCACACAGATGACTCGAACAAAGCAATAGGAGCAGCCTTAGGGAAAGTTGATAAAAATTTACCTTATGCCATATACTTTACAAGTAAAAATTTGTCAAAGGCAGAGTTGAACTACACAGTAACCGAGAAGGAACTCCTAGCCGTAGTACATTCCTTAAATAAATTCAGACATTACATCACAGGCTATCAAACCTTTGTACACACTGATCATGCTAAAATTAGGTATTTAATGAACAAACTAGATGTAAATGCTCGCATTATTAGATGGTTGGTTTTATTGCAGCAGTTTGATTTAACCATTGTTGATAAGTCTGGTAAGGAAAATGTTGCTGCTGACTTTTTGTCTAGAGTAAATCTACCTACAGGTGAGGAAGGAATGGTGGATGACCAAATGTTGGATGGACACCTATTTTCTATCTCAGTACTCTCTCCATGGTTTGCTGATATAGAAAATTACTTGGTTTCAGCACAGTTCCCACCACACCTGTTCTCAAAAGAGAAGAGCAAGATCGTGAGGAAATGCGCCCCTTTCACCTAGATTGGGAGAAATCTCTTCAAACTTGGCCCAGATCAAATCTTGAGAAGATGTGTCAGGGAGGAGGAATTTTTTGACATTCTCCTGACTTGTCAAAATGGGCCTTGTGGAGGCCATTTTGCAGCAATGAGGACCGCCTTCAAAATTCTGCAAGTAGGTCACTATTGGCCCACTCTTCATCAAGATGTGAAGAGATATATCAGTCAATGTGATCGGTGCCGAAGGATGGGGAAACCTACTCCAAAGGATGAGATGCCTAGGCAACCTCAAGTGACCTTTGAGCCATTTGAGAAGTGGGGCATGGACTTTGTGGGTCTTATCAACCCGTATTCAAACCAGAAACAACACATCATTGTATGCACTGATTATTTGAAAAATGGGCAGAGACAAAGGCAATCAAGGTAGGAACAGAAGAAAAAGTAGCTGAGTTTTTAAGGGAGAACATATTCTATA
The DNA here is from genome assembly GCA_000404065.3 of Pinus taeda. Classification (NCBI taxonomy): domain Eukaryota; kingdom Viridiplantae; phylum Streptophyta; class Pinopsida; order Pinales; family Pinaceae; genus Pinus; species Pinus taeda. The sequence goes on from APFE031321428.1 coordinate 57,452, forward strand.
AGTTCGGGTATCCAAGGGAACTAGTTACAAATCAGGGCAGTCAATTCACTTCCAATTTGGTTGAAGACCTACTCACACATCATAAAATCAAGCACACGACTTCCACCCCGTACCATCTACAAGCAAATGGGTAGGTGGAAGTCACTAATATAGATTTGGAAGGAATTCTGACCAAGGTAGTGAGCAGCAGTAGAAAAGATTGGGCAGATAGATTGGTTGAGGCCACCTGGGCCTACAACACCACATGGAAGACCACCACAGGGTTCACACCCTATGAACTGGTCTATGGGAAGAAGGCTTTGCTATCAATAGAATTTGAATACAATACACTAAGAGTGGCAGCTCAGCTGGACCTAGTCCTTAGCCATGCACAAAGGAAAGGTTACTCCAAATTAATGGATTAGATGAACAGAGATTGCAGGCACTTCTCCACACAAAAGTAATCCAGCTTCAGAGGAAGATATGGCATGACAAAAACATCAAGGAGAAGCAATTCCAAGAAGGAGATTGGGCATTGCTATATGACTCAAGGTATAAAGATTTCAAGGGCAAGCTGAGGAAAAGATGGCTGGGACCCTACATGGTAGAATAGTGCAATGAAAATGGTTCAGTTCTGATCAGGACCATTGATGAGAAAGCCATCCCCATGCTTGTCAATGGGCATAGGTTGAAAATCTACAAGAAGCCCCTCTCCAAGCAAGAATTCATTGAATATCTGAGTAAAAAAATGTTGGTAGTGGAGCAAGTCTCTACCTCCACTCCACCTACTCAATAAAAAATAATAATAATAATAATAAGGACTCCACTGACACGGATGTGGGTGATTTAATGAGGTGTTAATTGCCTTGCATGCGGATCAGGCAGCTGGCAGTCTCACTTGCTGGTTCGGGCAGTTCGAGGCTAAGATATTACAGGTAGTAATGGCTCCAGGTACCTGAGTGATGCAGGTGAGTTATTACAGTCCGGAATGCATTCACCACTGCTTAAATGAGATGAGGTCTTCAGGAATTGTTACTCCGTTTTGCTTTTGGTGGCCGGATCCTCCGCCTCCCTGCGCAACTCGACGAATTTGGATGCCCCCATGGATCCTTAACTGGTATCAACTGAACTGGTTCAGGTATTTGGCATTCTCCGCAGGTGTATGGTTTACTGAGTTAATCTTCTCGATCTGTGTCAGTCATAAGTATTTTGTTTCGTTTATCTCTGTTAGATGCTATGTTTGGGACTTTTATGATAGAATCTGGTTAGTGCTTCGGGCTTTTTCTGTCTCTGCTTGGGTTTGTCTGTTGGTTCATTCTAGGGACTGCGAACTCTCTATTCAGGTCCTCTGCTCAGGAGTCTGGTTCTTGAACCAGGTCCTTTTTCTCTGTGTCTGGCTGCTTCACCATAATTCTCTGTCTCCCGGTTCCTTCAATTGGCAAAGTCATTCAGTCATGGTCCGTCGTCGCAGCACTCCCAGGCGAGGCAGCAATTCAGGGTCTCGTGGAGGCTCTCGGGGTCATGGTGACTCTGTCCCTCAGCGTATAACTCTGTTAGCCTCGGCCTCTCCTTCCTCTCCGCCCTCTGATAGTTCTGGTCCTACCCTGAATAGCTCATTTCATTCGACCCGGTTTAAGTTCAGGAGCAGGCTCAATAAGCCGCTCATCTCTGCTATTGTTACTATTATTTTCTCAGAGGAGGAAGCTGAGTTTACCAGCTCAGAGGAAACCTCCAGGGATCAGTCTCACTCTCACAATTCCAGCGATTTTCAAGGTAGCTTGGCTGGTGTCGTCCTCAATGACTCAGCTGCTCTGCACGAGGAGGGCCAATAGGAAAACCTTCATCCTCAGCCAGCCTCGACTCATGAACCAATCATTGATTGTGAACCTGCTCGCCTTTCTGGCAATGTTCTGAACCTGGTTCTCCCTCCAGAAGGCAATTCGATGGAAGTTGTAGATAATGTGATGATTACTTGGGTAAATTCCTCCAACCAGGCAAATGACGACGCTTCGGGTGTTCCTCTGCAGGACTAATTGCTATTGGCTTCAGCGATAACACAGTAAGTTACATGTTTTTTGGTTTTTGTGTGAAATTCTCAATATGCAAGGCTTCTTATTTCAACAGTATGAAATTTCACAGTCCCCAGGACATAATTCTGGTTTTCGAGCATTTTGTAATAGTGATGGTAAAGGAAAGATTTTTGTAATCATGGCTTCTTCTAGAGCCTTGAACTTACTTAGCTCAGATCAGTGTTGGATTTCTCAAGTTCATCAGAATTCTCACCTCCATGAGTCTCATTTTTGTAAATGGATGGCAAGAGATTCTTGTAACAGACAGTTGGGTAGAGGGCAGGCTATAGCCCCCTCAGAGGTTCAAACCTCTTCGTAAATATTTTCCCCCTTTTTTTTTAATAGAATAGTCCTTTACACAGAACAAAAAAAAAAAAAAAAAGGACTCCACTGAAAACCTCTAGAGGCGGCTTGAGTCCCATCATAGGTGAAAAACCGCTTTTGAGGTGGCCTAGTGATGACAAAAAAAAAATGAAGAGAATAAAGATCCCTGGTGAAAACTCCTTTGGAGGTGCCCAGGGCAGGCAGGTAGGGTGAAAACCTCCTAGAGCACCCTAGTTTGTCTTTTCAGAAAAAAAATAAAAAAATAAAAAATAAAATAAAATAAAATAAAATAAAATAATAAATAAATAAACAAAAAATAAAAAATAATTAAAAAAGAAAAAAAAATAAATAAAAAATAAGAGAGGAGAAAAAAAAAAAATAAAATAAAAGAGAAAATTGACTTTTTGAGTGTATTACAGGTCACAAATGGACCCCGGGAAGCAAGGGGACATGCCACCAAGCCTATTACATATCCTCTAGACTCTTGTCCATCATTTCTAATTCTTTTCTTCCATCTCTCGGTGTTTTTTCTGAAGACTGTGCATCCTACAGGAAGCCTTGTGCGTTCTATAGGAGGCTCCTGTAGAAATCACAGAGAGCTCGAAATGAAGCTAAAAAATGATTGAAGAGCTGGGAATTTTCACAGAGAGCCTGTAGACCAACCTATATCCATCCACCATCCTAACCCTCCATCCCACACCTACACCACCTCATTCCCAATTATTTCTTTCCTTTTTGCAAATAAAACATAGAAACCTGTTTTTCAAAAAAAAAAACGAGGAATTAAATAAGTAGCACCCCTACAACTCACCTACAGCCTACCAGATACTTCTCCATTGCCATCAGATTCTTCAAGTAGCCTCTTCACAGCCCCTGCATAAGCCTCAACTAAAAATTTTAGAGGGAGAAGCAGCTATAGGAGCTCCTGTAGGACTCTTGTAGCAACTGATCCCCTTAAAAATCAAGCTCCAGCAGCAGAATGGGTGCAGCCACAGGTATGCAGAAGATGTTTGAAGCAAGATCCAGCTAGATAGCACCTATACAAAGTGACTGAGCCACATATCAAGAAGCCACAAACATATGGTAGCAGGAATACAGGTATGCAGCACCAGAGTCTGAGCATGCAGTAGCAACAAAGCTTAGCAGCACTATAGCACGAACATTCCAACTTGCATGTAAGTGTCTAAACTCGTTCCTCTATTGCATCTGTATAATTCAAAACTGCATTAAAAAATGGAATGGTTGAAGATTAAACCCCAAAGGTGGTCAGTTAACTGGCCACCCTTGTCCAATTCGACCGCGCTCATCTGGAGATCAGACTGCACATGTGTCTAGTCAACTCAAGGAAAATCCAAAAAGACAGGTAGTGGCAGATGTTGAACTCCAACGCAAATGATGGGAAGTGATTGCGGGCAAAAAGCATAAATTCTGATGATGAAATTGCAGTGGGGACCAACGGTCCGAATAATGGTAACGTACCATTTCTACCACCTCACCTCATCATTGAAAACCTCTTCCGAAAGCATAAGTACGCTCTCTCGAGCTTATTCACCACCTTTGTTTCCATTTTTATCGTCATGCCCTTGACTGTAGCGAGCTCCCTACCACCTCCAAAGCCTCAAAACCATCACTCTCTATCATTTTCAGAACTCCTCCGCTTATTGGGTTCAACAGGAACATTATCAGGTTCTATAGGAGCAGTAACAGGTCCTACAGGAGCCCTTTCTATAGGAGGGCCAGTGAGCAATCTTGTAGAAGAAAAAACAGGATTTTCGTTCAAATTCGGGCTCGAAGAGGTAGGCTTGGTGCAAACCCACTTTGCATATTCATATATACAAACGGTAATGTGATTGCAAGGAAGAATTAAGCCTGAAAGAAAGAGAAATTTCATTAAAAAGTTTGCCTGTTTCTTAAAGAAAAACACAGTTTTTTTCCTCTGTTTCCTGGTTTTTGAAAATTGTTGTCTCCTTCTCCACCTAAGGCATTCCAAAGATTCTAAAAAAAAATGATAGAGGGGATTTATGTGGAAGGAACCTCTAAACTTAGCCAGGCTACATGAACACCCAGAGGTAGTAGCCCTTTTTGCCAGAGCCAATTGGATGCCATTCTTTGAAAAACTTTGTGGGTATGATGAAGAAGTAACGTAAGAGTTTTCCCTGTCCTTGATACCTCACTCAAAAACCCATGCCACTGTTAGTTTCAGGGGTCTCACCATGGAAATCATCCCAGAGTTCATCAATAGGGTTACTAGTCTCCCACTTGGACTACCTTGGAGAAAGGTGGAAAACCATTGGGTCAAGTTGCCAAGAAAACCTTCCTCCAACCAAATGAGCATCCTGTAGAGGACAAAAATGGCATCAAGAGAACAAGCATACTTTACCCTTGGGATGAGGTCAGTTATCAGATTATCAAATACATCTCTTGTGAAGGAAGATACAACATAGTTTATGGGTACCATTTCTGCATGAGTTAAGATATGGCATGGATCTTCCTGCACCCCAAAAACTCAGTATTCCCTATTTTCTCCTCTAGTCCCTAATAGATTCTAGCATTAAATTGAAGGCAGGAGTTCCAGACCAATTGGCTCACCATGGGCTAATTAAACTGCTGGTGGAAGAGGCCCTCCACACCTTCACAATACCCAAAGCTTGGGAGATCTTTAGAAATATGACAAGGGAAGATGATGTAAAAGCCCTCACATATGACCTCATTCCATCTGAAAGTGAGGGAGAAGAACAAAAAGGGGAAGATGAGGAGGAAACCAAAAAAGAGGAAGAGAAAACACAAACAGAGAAAGAGGAACCTAAAATAGGGAAGGAACAAACCCAAACAGAGAAAGAAAAACATGAAACAGAGAAGGAAGAGACCAAAGAAGAGAAGAAGAAGGAACCTAGAGAAAATGGCTAAAATGGAAAGGAAAAAACCTAAATCTGAGAAGAATAAGGCTAAAGCAGAGAGGGCAGAAACAAGACAAGATAAGAAGGAAATTAAAACAGGGATAGAAGAAACAAAACCAGTAGAGGCAGAAAAGACAAAAGAAACAGAATTAGAAGCAAAGAAGGCAGAAGTGTCTCCTGAAACACTAGAAAGGGAGGCAGCAATTGTTCTTGCTACACTCAGCACCCTAATTAAGCCCAAAAAAAAGATAAAAGGACAACCATCCATGTATTTCAAGGATCGAAAAAGCACCAGGATAAAAATAGGGAAGCCACAGCCACCCTCAAAAGAGCCTGTCACCATTGAAGATTCTCCTACTGCCAAAAAGGAGGAATATCCATCTAAAAACCCCATTATCTATGAAAGAGGGAGCCCTAGATCTTCCACTTGGATGGAAAGGATAAAACTACAGGGCTCTAAAACAGTCCTACAGGAGGCGTAGACCACTCTATAGGAGACCTTGACAAAGCTACAGGAGGCTGAGAAACTTGAGAAAAGGATAGAAAAACATACCAAGGGGAAGGATGAAATAGCAGGGATACCAGAACCTAACCCCCATCCTACTTTAGGCTCTTATTACAACCTTCTGGAAGGAGGGAAAATCATCCCATAGAATTTTGCAATCCCACTTTTCTTTGAGCTGGAAAAGGAAAGAGTCAGGAGCCACAGATGGATGCAAATTGCAAAGTCCAAAGGGGTGGAATACATTGGCCACATGGAGAGCAAGCTTAGAGATATGGGTAGAGATCTGGCCACTGTAAAACATGTGGAAGCAATCAAAAGATCTCACTTGGAAGCAGAGAATGAAATGTTAAGAAAATAGCTACAAGAAAGGGGAACCCAGGTAGAGACTGAAATGTTAAGAAAACAGTTGCAAGAAAGGGAAACCCAATTAGCATGCATGGCCAGCTGGGCTATGGAAGCACTACAATGCAGATAGATAGCCAAATCATATGGAGTATACCTCAAAGATCAGTGGCTACAGTTCCAGATCAAGACTCTGGCCCAGAGAAGCACCATACCTTTCCAGGATTATAGACAGTTCATGGATTTATGTGATCACAGTTCAATAGAGAATAAGGCAAAGTTGGCAGAGTTTTATTTACATAACATGGCCCTTACTAATATGAACCTATGGGACCCTAATGCTAGGTTAGGAGACTTGCAGTTGATGGCCATGGCATCATGGATGAGTCATGAGGAGGAAAGAGCAACAGAAATCAAGAAGTTGATGGCAAAAGAAAAAAATGAGCCCCTGATGATTAGAGCAGAGCCAACAGACCCTTCGGCTCTCCTTAACACACACCAGCAACTTGCAGCTGACCCTCAAAGTGCCCCCAAGCACATCAATGATCAAGCCCAGGCTATTGCACATTTTGAGGACATGGAAAGATTGCTTGGAGATGACTGCATTCATGCTTGCATGAGAAGGTGGAACACACTGCCACACAGCCTAGAGATCAGGGAGTATCACTCCCCAAACAGGATGAGAGAAGCATTGAGGAGAGTGCCATTGTATAATCACTCTATGCAAAGTTTGAAGACCAATTGGATTGGCCTCAAGTTGAGTCCCCCACTGTTGCTAGGACTGCTAGAGGGCACAAAGGAGGAAGAAGAAAGACAGCAGTGGGAAGAGGTGGATAGAAAGGCTGGATTCCATGATAAGGAAGAGGATATCACATCAGAAGCATGGAATGTCAGGGAGGCCATCCGGGCCATCACAGATGAGGAGATAGACTAGATTCTCAGAGGATGAGCAACACATTTAGTAGGGGGTGATAATGAGCCCCAGGAATGGGTAATTATATGGGCTCATTTGGCCTCCTAACTTAGCTTAATCCACCATTCTCATTATTTTATTGCATGTTTTTTATTATATTTATGCTAATAGAGTGAATTGGGTTAGTCATTATGCCAAAAAGTCTAATGTGTGCTTTATGCAGATTTTTGGTCAATTTTGAGACAAAATCAAAGGTTTAATGAGCATCTGGCAGCCAATATTGGAGGAAAACAAGGGAGAGGATCTATAGGAGGGTGTCCCCCTCATTTATGACCCCTTACCTCGAATCCTCCTTCAGAAAACTTGGAGCACAAGCAGCCACATTGATGCATCAAAGGGGCAGCCGAGCAAGTGAAGAAGAACTGTTGTCTATCTCTAGTCTTTGGAGCCGAGCCTCCTTGATTTTAGGAGAGCTATTGGAGGCTTCAGTTGTATAAATAGGAGGGCTTAGGTGCTCAGTAGTTTAGTTGGATGTTAGTCAAAATTTTCTCACTTTTGTTTGTAGCTCTTGCTCAGCTCATTTTCGAGCTTACTTTTGTGAATAGTTTATGTAATGTGACTTTTATTTTGATAATGGAGATGAAATATTTTCTGAGCCAGCGCTGATTTCTTTCAGAGGGATGAAGCTCTTGGGTTAGGGCCCAACCCAAGCTACCCAACACCTCTTTCTTTGTACTTATATGTTTTTGCTTCAGTTCATGAATTAATTTTTGTTAGATAGATTCATTTTTCCTTAGTAGAATAGGTTGCTTTTGGTGGTTTACATAGCTGTTTCCATTCTAGTTGTTGAGGTAGGGTAAATAGTGGTAAGAGAAAGATACAAAAAGGCCATCAACAGAGCCTGATATCCCTTCCTCCTTTGGGGACCATGAATTGAGGTCAAGATCTGCTTGCTACCATAAAACCATAGTTTTGCTTTCCCCATGCAATTTCTAGTGTTATAGTTTGATTCAGAGGTTAACGTTTTGCTTCAAACCCATTTTCCATACTCTTTTATTTTTATACAAATAGATATCTTTACATGCTTTCCTATCCATATAGCATTGTTTATCATTTTATGGTCGTAGGTCAAAATTTAGGTTAACATGAGATCATTATGTTTTTTGGTACAACTAGCTCTTTTCTTGCTCAGTTTCAGTATTTAGATGTGCAGCTCTCTTAAAACACACCTCTGCTCATAATCCATCAATAAAGTGTTGGCATTATGGCTAAAGTGTTGTCCTTGATGGCAACCCATACAGGTGATGGATCATTGTACAACAGGTCAATAGCAAACATTGATGAACAGCTCTCAAATATTGAAGAAAATAAGGAGTACGCAGGCACACCGTTCAAAATGTGCGTACACACAGGCATGTCTTATATAAAGTGCATACATACCCGCAGGATACCCATTCATTGGGTGTGTACCCCCAGTGCACACACTTCAAGGCAGTTAAGCGCCCACACATGGGGGTTTCTCATGGTATTTAGCCGACGGTATTGTGTTATCATGGTTTTGGCCCGTGGTATTGTTTATTTTATTATTATTATTGAGCCCCATGATCCTTGATTTGAGGAAGAGCATGCCTATATAAAGCTAAGGAGATCATTTGGCTTGGGCATCTTTGTGTATTGAATATCTTAAGATCTATTGGGTTCTCGGTTTAAAAAGCTTGATCTATAAAAGAGAAGTTGAAAGCGAATCAGTGAAGGGTGATTTCTCGAGCGCAAGATCAGATCTGAATATCTGACTGTATTTTGGCCCTAATCAGAGGTGCGCAGGTGATCAACAGTGACAGTGCGTGGGTACGCAGAGGCAACAAAGGGTCAGTGCGTGGGTACGCAGAAGAGGCGAAGGTGCAGCGCGTGGGTACGCAGAGGCGACAAAGGTGAAGTGCGTGGGTACGCAGCTCGTCAGTGCGTACTTGCGGTGACAGTACGCGGTGCGTTAGTTCTTCTGGGTGCGTGCCTACCTTTCAGTACGTGGCGCGATAGTACATTTGAGTGCATACTATACGCAGATCAGTGAAAGGAGCATTGCGTGGACCCGCAGTACAGCAGAAGGAACTCTGCGGGTATACACAGAGAGGTAGAGAGTGAAGTGCGTAGCGACGCAGGCCAGTAAAAAGAAAACATGCGTATCTGTGTTAAGATCTTCTGTTGGTTGAATTTTTCTGTTGATAAGGAGTTATGGGTTCTGTTCTGTTATTGTTGATCTGGTTATTACAGCTGACTGTATAATTTACATGTACTTGATAATCATTTGATGTATATGGATCCAGTTTGAAAATTTATGAAAAGTGGTCCTTGAAAGAAAAGAAGTAGGGGGTTGTAGCTCCCTTCCAGGAGAGACTGGAAAACGAGAGAGAGTTGTAGCTCTCTGCAGGTTGCAGCCTGCGTACTGGTAAAGGACTGCACCAGTACGAGACCATTGTAAAAGGAGTTTCTAATTTGAAAGAAGATAGAGACATATTGCAGCAGGTGGTTTTCACCCACATTGGGTTTCCACCTTATATCTGGTGTTCTTTGATGTGACTGTCTGATTTTCTTGTTCATGCTCATTATTTATGGAATTGGTATGCAAAAATAAGTCAAAGTATAAATAAGAAATATTTGGTAAAAGAATTAAATAATACTGATTCACCCCCCCCTCTCAGTATTATTGTCAACAGAAAGGACCATTTCTCTTACGTTTCAATTTCTTACCTTCTCCTTTCAACCTATCTTTACTGATATACAACCATACCTAATCGCCAACCTGAAAATGATGATCGACTCGATGCTTGTCATGGCGCATTTTTTACTTTGGATGACTCTTCTCTAACTGATCCTATACTACTTCATGTATTCGTTGTATCCATTGAATGAACTTAATTGCTTTGTTTGCATCATCATGTTCACCCACTTTATCCTCCTCACCGAACATGAAGTCCATCGGTGACTTTTGTATATACCCAAAACATGTTTCAAATGGCAATCGATTAGTCGAAGAATGCAAGGCTCAATTGTAAGCATGATGGATATAAGGTAAAGATTCATCCCACAACTTAGGATGTTTAGTGCAGTAAACTCGTAGAATATGTATGATTGTCCTATTCACCACTTCTATCTATCCATCAGTCTGTTGATGAAAAGTTGTGCTCTTTTTCAGCTTTGTGCCCATGAGTCCACACAAAGTGGACTAAAACTCTCCTACAAAATGAATGTATCGATTAGAAATAATGTAAGTAGGTAACCCAAAATGAACCCATACCTGTTCGAAGAACATCTTTGCAGTTTGTTCAGCAATCACTTGCTTTTTTCATGGAACAAGAATGCACATCTTGATGAATCTGTCAAACACAACATACATGTAATCGTGCCCTCTCCTGGACATAAGAAGTCCTCCAATAAAATCCATGGAAATTTTTTCCCATGGTCGCAAAGGAACTGGAAGTGGCATGTACAAACCAATATTTCAATAGCTTGGCTTGTTGATCGAACACATCACACGTCCTTTAATGTACCTAACAATTGTTTCATACACGCGAGGCCAGTAAAAATACCTTTGAATTTGTCCATTGTTTTGCTTACTCTAAAATGTCCTGAAATGCGAGAAGAATGTGCTTCTTGAATGACATGTGCTCTTTCTATCTGTGATATGCACAACTTACTCAGATGATATAACAACCTGCCATGAATATGATAATTGACTTCTTCCACCTGAGCACCATGAGTTAGTAATTCATAAATATCTTTGAAATCAACATCTGTAGTATATTGTTCCATATAACTTTCATGTTTTAAATAACTATTCTGCAGCACTACTGAAGCATTCAAAGATGGTCTAGACAACATATCAACTACTTTTTTTGTGACACCTTTCTTGTACTTAATTACTAAGTGAAATTTATGAAGAAATCTCATCCATCTATAATGGACGAGATTGTTGCAACTTAATTTTATACTAAAGGTACTAAAGCGGCTGATGATCTGTGTGAATCATTGTTTCCTTACCCATTAAATAATGTTTCCATTTCTTAACACTTTCAACTAAAGAAAACAGTTCTTTATCGTATGTTGGATAATTCGTTACTGCCTTAGAAAAAGTTTCAGAATGAAAACAAACTAGTTTCTCTTTTTGAAGTAAGACTGCACCTATTGCATAACCACTAGCATCTGTTTCAATTTCGAATGGTTGTTGAATATCTGGTAAAGCTAAGATTGGTGTTGTGACAATTTTCTTCTTAAGTGTATCAAAATATTTTTGTTGTTTTCCTCCCCACTGAAAGGGAACTTTGGAACCTTTTAAAGCATGTAATGGTGATGCAATCAAAGAAAAATGAGCAATAGATTTCCTCCAATACTGAATTGCACCTATGAAACTTCTAACTTCAATCACATTTTGTGGTCTTGGCCACTTAACAATCACATCAATTTTAGCTGGATCTATTTTCAAACTTCCACCTCCAAATATGTAACCAAGATAATTCAGTGAAGTTTTCCCAAACTCAAATTGGAAAGTTTAAGGTACAAGTTTTTCCCTGTGTAACACTTCAAACACCTGCTTAACATGTTTAACATGCTCTTCCATACTACTGAAAATCAGACTATCATCTAAGTAGATTATGACAAATTTATCAATGCATGGGAAGAATACATCATTCATAACCCGCATGAAATTTGTTGGAGCATTACACAAACCAAAAGGCATTACTAACCATTCAAATAGTCTCTGCCTAGTTTTGAATGCAGTTTTCTAGATGTCATTTTTTGCAATGCGAATTTGAATATACCCACTTCGCAAATCTAACTTAGTGAAATAAACAACATTCTTCAGTTGATCAAGTAAATCATCTATCCTGGGAAGAGGATAACTGTTTTTTATTGTGATTTTTTTAAGGCCCTAAATTCGACACACATTCTCCATGTCCTATCTTTCTTAGGAACCAAAATTATAAGTGAACCACATGGAGATGAACTGGGTCAGATGAAACCTTTTTCAATCAATTCTTGGATTTGTTTCTTCATTTCTTTGTTCTCTATAACTAACATGCGATACATTCTGATATTAGGGAGGGGCATCAGACATCAATTGTATCTCATGTTGTATTTCTCACTTAGGAGGAAGATGTTTTGGTTCTTTATATAGACTTGGAAAATATTCTACCACTTTAACCAAACTATCTTTAAACTGAGACTCACAACCTGAAAAACCCATCTTATCGATGCTTATGTTGTTCTTTTACAACAATGAGTACATATTAATTATTTGAACTTATTAATCGCTTCATCTGATTAATTGAAACTAAATCCAAGTGTGATTTGAGTTTATGTGCCCTGACAATATATTCAATCCCATCTTTCTTAAGGTGATATTTATGCTCTTTCCTATGAAACATTGTATCATGATCATAGAGATAAGGACTTCCTAGCACTACTCCACATATGTTTGCTGGAATCACATCTAAATCCACTTCATCAATGTAATTAGTTGTGATGGAACATTTTAACTAACACTACTTTGTGACATTAATCTGAGTTTCTTTATTTAGCCAACCTAATGGGTATGGTATTGGATGATTCTGTGTCTCTAAACCCAATTTCTTAACTAAATCTTCATATATTAAATTTTCATGTGATCCACTATCAAATAATGTATCTATTTTCTTGTGCTTAGAAGTTATCCTTATATGAAATAATTCATCACTTTTATCCTCATTCAGATTATTTATGTTTGAAGAAGATGTAGAAGTACTAGAACTTGAACCAATGTTAGAAGTTTTACCTGCCGAAACCATTGTGGTTATTTTTCCTTCATCACCTGAGTCGGAGCCTAGATCTTGTTGGATTGTTGCATTAGCCTTCTTTTCACCTTTCTTCTTCTTAAACTTCTTTGGTCTGAGTTCTGGGTGAAGTTTCTAACATTTGGATTCATCATGTCTGATCCTCTGACAATGAGTACACGTAGGTATTTCACTTTCCTTCTGAACTACCGCTGATCTCTTGCCTTCAAATTCCTCTTGCAGTCTTTGGAATCCTTTATTTCCAACTATTTGGATGGTTTCTGTGAAAATTGAACAATCTGCCACCTGATTCAATATGTATGGCTTGAACACACACTTCATTAAAGTCATCACGATTAAACATCAATAATGTATGTTGTAAATATGAATGTAAATTGCCAATGTACTTTAATAAAGTTTCACGTGTATCTAATGGAATACTAAGTGCCAAATCTTTCTTCCTGAAATACTGAGTAAACTCCTGAACATTCTGCCCTTTACCTTGCCTCAAATGTTGTCAATCAATAACAATTTATTGCATGTATCCCAAAGGATAGAATTGTTTCCTAAGAGCTTTTAAAAACTTAGAACATGAAGAGATGACTTTACGTTTCTTCTTTACATCTATTTGAGTTTTACTTTCCCACCAAATTAAAGTTGTTCCCCCCATTCTTAGTGTAGCTAACTAAATTTTTGTTTTTTCATCAGAAATGTTTTGAATATGACAATACACTTCTAACTTCTTAATCCACTTATCTAACTTTTCAGGATTCATTTTTCCATCATAAATAGGTAGCTCAAATTTTACATCAAGTTTCAAAAGAGAGATTTCTTAGGTTTCTTTTATGTTTCAGAATCAGAATTGGAAGAAGAAGAAGAAGATGATGATGATGGAGATGATGGAGGAGAAGGATGTTTATCAGCCTTACCTTTTCCTTTTTCCTTATTCGATTTCTTTGAAGAATAAGTTGCATCTCTCGCCTTCTTATCTTCGTAGAGTTCTCCCAACATCTGATGCATGTTCCAAAACACTAGCTGAAACTGTTCCTCGCTCATCTTAACTTTAGGAGTTTCACCTACACCAGATCATGTCATTGTCGATTTATGAGTGAATTTTCTCTTTCCAATTTCTGGATCGAACTCCTCAAGTGTTCCTTCTCCACATCGTGACCTTGACCTAGTTAACATTCACCGGCAAACATTCTACAAAACACAACCTGCTCTGATACCAAATTATATGATCTGATATTGATCATAAACTAAAACTGAAGTAGAATTGATTAATTTCCAACAGTAAATTGTTCGTTAACCTTATATGTTGAATGTGGAAGACTAAAGGAAAGAAGTTGATTTAAGACTTAATCAATAACTTAAGAAACATAATTAAACATGAATTTGCAGCAAAAATAGAGATATAAGACAACAAACATTGATTATGGAGTTCGTCCTTGATGGACTACATATCTCGGTCCGCTTTCATTGATAGAAAGAGGTCTTTTACACAGCAAAAAAACTAGACTGAATGTGCACATAGGAACTTCTGGTCTCTATCAACAGAAATCTCTCTCTCCTAGCTTTCCAATGCCTATCTCTATTCCCAATTCTGCCTCCGGATGGCCAAGATACACTGAAAACAAGAATTGCAGCCTCTCTGGCTCAACATCTACATACAAGTCTCAAAATCACTCTAATTCCCTCCTACATGATCAAAAGGTTGAATTTATAGCTCCTTAGGTTCATTCAAACTCCTGATGCCAAACTTAGGCATGTATGGGTTTCATTAAAGGTTGAATGTCTCGGTCTTGTTACAAGAGGACACCTTAGGATAAGGTTACATGGTGGTTGAATTAATTTAGAACAAATTGAAACCAAAATCCCAAAACAGACTTTGGATAAGCGTTGGATTGTTGGTGGTCAGGTAATGGCGCAGAATAGTTTGAATTGTTAGCATGTGAACAGTCATGGTATAACCACCGTCGGACATCTGATGTCTTATCCTTATCTACACGGTAACCACACTGCTCACATGACTTGTAACCTCCACTCGATAGTTCCATTCCTCGCGTATTTAGATGTTTCCATTACACTAGACTGTGCAGTGAATACATTGTTGTTAACATGTCACAACCTTTGACACGGTTACAACTGACATTTCCGTTGTGGTCTAAACTACGATAACTACCCAGCTACCTCTACGTTCACTTACTGCAGTCCCACTGTGGTTAGGGACTGTATTGTTGCATTATTTTTAAATATATGTTTTAATATAGTTTGATAAGTTTTGTGCATTAGGTTTTGTAACATAGTTTTAGTGCTAGGACTAACACCTTTTCCACTTAGCATTTAGGACTTAGGTTATGTAGTATAGGTTTATAAACTTAGGTTTTTAGACCTTAGTTTAGGATTTAAACCCCTTTACATCACCTTATTAAAAAAAACCATTACAATCGATATTGTCACATTATGACAATAATCATCAAACACCATATTGACAATTTGGACCACATCCACCATGAATAAAATTGAAGACCATACTGGCGAGATGACGAAACTAAAGATGAAATTAACTCTCTGGATACAATGGATTTACAACATCCTCATGGATCACTGCTTATTGGCATGTAGATCAACGAGGGTTACCGATCTCCTCAGGGTCCTTTTGGTATTTAACAACTCTTTTAGACTCAGGAGGAGTTGCTCGGACGTAATCTCAAGAGCGCAGTTCTTGTAAGGGCTAGCAACTCATTAAGAGCATATAGGGATGTTTTCCTAGATCATGTTGACTGCAGAATCTCTGCAACCTAACCCATAAGGAGCCAGAAGGAAAACTTAGAAGTGGCAGGCCCTGATTGGCTCTCTCAGATCATGTCTTATCGTGATTGGGTGCAAGGAGGGCGGCTTGACCAGTATAGTATCTCAGATTGTCCCTCATGGACCAATCGGAGATGGAGGAGGCAAAGGAAGGCCCACCAAATCCATGTTGTGATGCCCCTTCCCAATGATGTCATCGAAGAAGGTGGCGGGGTGGCAGAACTCTCCTGAACCATCAAATATTGTGGAGGAGATGTGAACCGCTAGATTTGGGGTTGGAACCTTGAGCTGTAACCCTGATTGTGTCAATCCCAGTTGGGGTTAACTGACATGCAAGTCACAACAGTGCAAACTGCAAATTGGTGTGCCAATATGGGATATTCGTCAGATCGACAAATGTGTAACTCACCAAGGGGGGTGACATGGAGTTAAGGACTGATGTGTCAAGTGGACTAATTATTAAACAATAATACATAAAACAAAAATAAAATAATACATAAAATAAAAAGTATAATACACAATAATAGTATGATAAATTTAACTAATTAGATTGTAATTGGTACCCCATTCCCTTAACATAACCATAGGAGTTTGATCCTCAGTGACATGCTATTCCACTAGCAAGAGTGGTGAGAGGGGGTTGTTACATTGACTTCTCCTTGGAAATGTAAATGATTATCTTACTATGTTGCTCCAATAGGAAATATTTAGCAACTTGAATTTTAACAGTTACCTTTTTGTCCGCAATGGTATCTTCTAGGAAATAATAACCTCCAACAACTAGTTTGACCACTTTAATGACTATTCTTTTGTTGGATTATATTTTTCATGCATTAATAAGTCAAATTTTCTTCCTTCTCAAGATCTCCAACACCTTATCCTTTTTAGCTAAGTGTTCCATTCTATTTTTCTCATCTTTCCACACCATATGTCAAATCCCCTAAAAATTTCCAAGGTGTTGCCACATAACCATGGCCAAACCGAGGTTCTCCAATGCCCTTAAGAAAAAAAAATGAAATACGGGTTTTGTTCCTTTCAATGAATAGATAGCTTTGGATGTAGAGCATGTCCAAAATAATGCAACGTTCTAGTTGTTCTGCCCTTAGAAATTCATGCACCCATATTGATTGCCTTTGACTCACTAATTGCAACATTTAAAAATGGATTCTTGAAGATTTACAAACCATCAACATTGTATGTAGATGATGAATAATTAATCATGCTTTCTCTGAAGAGGTGGTAGAGGTTGGTATACAGTTGGAAGAAGATATAGTGCTCAAGTGAAGAACAATCTATTGGACAACCGCCTTTGGTTGGAAAGTGGTACAACTTAGCACAAATTCACATGAAGCCCAACAACTTGGATGGTTAGGGACCAAGAATGCTTACGAGAGAAGGTTTGATTCATACATAAGTCAATGATGGATGATGAAAATCATTTGATATGCATTGCATAATGAATAACCATTCCAAAGCATCATGTAGGGAAGAAAGGTTACTTGAGTGCATGTTGTACATAAGCACAATTGTTGTATCATGTATTCATAAGCCTAGGCGCACATCAATAACACCTGACCCCATGTATACACACATCAGAAATTAATGAATGTCATGGTGCACCAAAGAGTGAATCACATATGTTGTTAAGGAGATGCACGATTCTCAAGATACACCCTAAAGTGAAGCACATAAAATATTAAGGTGCATGCACCACACACCAAAGCAACATGGATGGATAGCTTAATACAATATTAAAAGGGATGCTCAATTGTTCATTATTGTTTGATTTTCCGAACACCTGTACACTATTCAATTGTGAGATATGAACAAACAAAAAACCAAATGCTTCATAATGTCTTAAAATGTACAATTATGTATATGTGCCCCTTCAATATAATTGTTTTCATGAAAAGCATTGGTATTCTCAATCATAGGTATCCTATTCATAGCTATCATGTCATTTTTGCTAAAGGTTAATTTTGTAATGAAATATTGGAGTTGATATATCGAAATCATGTGCCACTACAATTATGATTTTCTGACTAACTAGCTTACTTCTATTATCATCACGTTGATTGTATATTTAATATGAAGACATGGAAGTCATTGTTATGGTTGCACTAATTCCCTGAAGGGTTTTGCATAGAATAAACTTTATTAAATCGACATTTTTGTAGACTAATATGTACAATCATCCCATCTGTGTGGAATTTGATTTAAATGTATCTCTCAATGCTTCTTTGCTTTGTGATGTGAATATATTATTTATTATTTAAATAAAACAATGCAATATTACACCTATAACACAAATAGTTTGAGAGAAGAGGATTATTGATTTTCTAATGGATAAATCATAGTGTTGACCACTCCGTGTCAACTACCCTATAAAAGTGTACATTTTCTCAAGCAAATTCCATCATGCTCAGGAAGTGAAGATTATCCAGATTTCATCATCATCTTTAGTGATTTCTTTGTAAAAGTTGTCAACCCATTCTAAAAGTTTATAATGTAAATAATCCTAGTAAGGCCATCTATGTATGTAGAAACCTAGGTAATCCTACCTTTTTGGTGATGATTTTTATCCTAGGAGGTTTTTTTGTCTCACTGATTCATGTGTGTTTCTAAAAATAGACGATTGGCAGAGTTTTTCCCTCCAACCTCACCTAAAAGCTAGGGTGAATTTTGTCGTCAAGATCTTAGGTAAGTGCTAGTGTTCTACTTGAGTCTTTTGTAAAAATAATTTGAGAGTAATTTAGGCTAATTGGCTAAATTGCTTTATTATAAACTACTTGGTCTACTAGATCATATTTGAGTCACAGAATTGGGTAAATAATTAAGGGTCTATAATAAACAGGTGTTCCCACTTCATGTATTAAATTGTAATAGCTTGATGTAAAAAATATTTTAGTGCATGGTCCCTCATATTTAGACATCATGGATAAATTATTTGAGGGTTGGAAAAATTATTAATCCCTTCATGATTCAATTAATTAAATTTTCTAGCTAAAATAAATTAAAATTATAAGCTAGAAATTTAATTAATTTTAAGTCTTACGAAAAATTAATTCTCCAAATTAAAAAATTCATGGGTCCTAGAAGAATTAATTTTTAGAGTTCTCTGGCCAAGGGAATATTGAAAATTTCAAGAAACTTTGGACCCTTGGGCCTTGGTAGTTAAGTCAAAGTCAATTGTTTTTAGGAAATCAACTCAAAATATTTAATTTTGAGTGGATTAAAATTCAATTAAATGAAAAATTCTAATTTCTTCAAAAAATAAAATAATTTTGACGGAAGAGATTAAAAGATAATTAAATATTTTTTAGCGGTAGAGATTATTTTGACAGGGAACAAGCCAACTAGCCGTTGGAGAATTAATCTATAAATTAGAGCTCATTTGGCATTCGAAATCATCCAATCATTGAGCCGTGTACTAGCTCTTGAAGCTATTGTACTTTTCTGGAATAATACAATGCAAAGTCTTTGGAGTTTTACTTGATGGCAATGTTCCTCTCCAGTGTTTTATGGTAAATTGTATTTAATGTTTTGTTGATCTTATTTATAAGTTGTTGGTTAATAGCTCTTGTAGATCAATCTATTACACATGTATCTTGCTTAGTTTGTTGGGTTTTAAGATAGTATTAAGATTTTGAATTGATTAGCAGGTATCTCTAATCTTTAAATATTTAATAGTTATTTTATACCTTTATTGGTTTAATGGATTATTTTATAAATGTGCAAAAATCATTTGATTTAGAAATTTTGGGCGTTTGGGGAAGTTCTCAGTTGAACCAACCGACTCCCAAAACTTAAGATTTGGATAGCCTCCCACATTAAAATTCCTAGATTATCTAATGAATTATATCCTGCAGGGGTGTCCTGGGCTAGTGCCTAAAAATTAAAAAATTGTTTATCTTCGAAATATTGTGCTAAATTGTTAGATTTTACTAGAAAGAGTTTTAAATCTATAGATCTAGGAGCGGAATTGGACTCATACTCCTCAAATCTGATAGATCTCTGAATTATTTGTATAGATTTGTAATTAAATTTTTTAGATTTGATTTTTTATTTTCTATATCTGTACATATTGGGTTTTGGGTATTTCATTTTTTGATTGTGCAAGTTCAGATTTGAAACTTGTCAAAGATTTTTTTTTGGTTTTGATTCAGATCTAGGCCCCGGAGGGTAAGATCTACCCTCAAACTATTGTGTGTAGAGATCAAGCGAGTAAATCATTTGTTTAAAGATTCAGATCTAAGGTTTTCATAGTAATTTTTGGGAACAATTAGAAGCAGAAATAAATCAGTTTGAAACATAAAAATTATAAGTGAATTTTTTTTAAATAAAATTAAAAAAAAAATGGGATCCTTAGCTCTCTTTGTGTTTTTCCTTGCAGCTTTCCTGTTTTCATCTACATTTTCCTCTTTCTTTTGCAAGCCCTCATCCCTCTGTTGTGCGTCCTTTTATCCAATGATTCCCTTTTCCTCTGTGTTTTTTTCTCCTTCTAAACCTTATCATCCTCACAACCTCCTTTATCTGTGTTCCTATGCTCCCTGAAATCGCAGCTTCTCTCCCTGCATCCCTTATTCTCTCCGCACACGACCCTAACTACCAATCTTTCCCTCTGCAACCTTTGCATCTCCATTTCCTTTGCGCGTCCCTCCTTCCCCCTCGCTACATGTTCGTTGCTCGACCCTGCTTCCTTGCTTTTCCTAACTTGCGTGAACTCCTTCCCTCTCGACTTGCAGCTCCTCGCTCCTCAGTCCCGCACTCTTCCCTTTTTCCACTCGACTTGCATACCATCCTCACCCTCGAATTTTTTCTTCTTTTTTTCAACTTAGTTTCATCAATCAATGTTTTTACATGTGATTTAAACTTTTTATGTGGTCTTTAGCCCATTAAAAAATTAATCAATTAATTTTTTTGATTTTCTACTTTAAAATCATTTAGTTCATTGGCCTCTTTAAAAAAATTAATTTACTTTATAAACCTTGTCACATTAAATTTAATAAAATAGTGATATAAATTTTAAACTTAAACCTTTTTTTTTTCAATTTTGTGATAAAGGTTTCGAGGCTTTAAATCTTTGAAATAATTTTTGTGGGGTAAAAATTTAAAAAACAATCTATAGTTAAGGAATATATATATATTATAATATATATTATATATATATATAATATATATATATTTAATTTCTCTAAGTTTGACTATAGGAAAGGAAATACTTTATGGATTGGAGTTATTTAAGAAAATCATTTAATTCCATAATTTCTTGAAGAATTATTTGTTTGATTGGCATCTAAATTTCACATGTTTTTCCTGGTAATTAATTATTGAAATTTAAGTGTTTAGGCTTTCATTTATTTACATTCTTCAGCTAGGTTTCATGATCATTAACATTGGGTTTTAATTTGTTATGTTTGATATCTATTGAGATCGCTCATCGTTTAAAAGAAAAATTAATTCTGAGCATGGATTTATTTCCATGAATTATTGGATATTTCTTACATATTTGGTTTTGGGATTTTTGAAGTAATGGAATTGTGGTAAATTGTGTATCTTTCGTTTCCTAAATATAGTATTTTGAGCATCTTCATAATTGGGATTTTTCATTAAAGAACTTAGTTTTTAGCTTAGAGTAAATCATAATCTAAGTGCTTAAGTCTTTAACATCTTGTTTGATCTTAAATTCATATAAGTTAGTCGATCATCCATCTAAAGAAGCATTTTTCATATTGTTACTTGGTGAATCATTTATCTTGCAAGTATTTTCTTTCTGAGAATTGTATTTACAGACACTAATCTTATAACTTTAAATCTGGTATGTCTAAAATTTAATCAAATATCTTAAGCATCACTCAATTAATATTGCTTGCATTTAATTTAAGTCAAGTTAATAAGATAGCTTTCAGTGCATCTCCTAGAACTTGTTGGCTCCCAACAAGATTTCCTTCATCATTCATCTTTCACCCCTTAGGGACTACCCCCCTTAGCTTGCTTAAGACATAGCTAGAATGGAGTGCACAAACTTTACAGTGACAACCTTTGTCCTGCGTGTTGTGGCACTTGGTGTACACATGGGGCGACAACATTTTTTTGCATCGTTGTCGGGGATCAATTTATTGGAGCTTGGCTTTACGATATTCATCTCATTCATTTTCATATTCTCGTCTTTCATCTCAAGTGTCTAAGTAAGATTTATGTTTGGGTGGCGACTCCACTTATTCCATTTTCTACAAGAGTGTTTACTAGGAGAAATCCAAGTAGCTTGGTTAATCTTACTCCGGATCCTGAAAAGGTTCTCAGAGTCCAATTACACAAGCTCTTTTCTTGTACACTTCTTGATAACCTTGGACAAGAACCTCTCGCTGATGTCCATTTCCTCTTCCTTGACCAACTCCAACAAGATATCATGGATATCTTTGCCCCATGTAACTTTTCTAACTTTCATAGTTATCCCTATGATTTCCCTCAAAATGTTATTGATAAGTTTCCTTCATTTCAACGAAATAATGTAGTTAGTGTCAAAGCTCATTTAAGTGTTTTTTTTTGGTTGGTGGGGTAAGTGGTCTAGAGGTAACAATCAAGAGGATGTAAAAATGAGACATTTTGTTCTTACCTTAGAGAAATATGCCTTGGAATGGTTTACAGTGAAGCTCCATAACATGTTTGATTATTTTCAATGAATCGTGAATTCCTTCAAAAATAAATTTAGAGATAAAAAAGAAGAAACGCATTTGGTTAAGGCTATCAGTATATTGAAAGAAACTTTGAGGGAGGCGGCAATAGGGACAAACGATCAGAGCTCAGCGCGGGCAGGGGTTATCCGATTTCCCATGAAGGGTGGACGAGGAGGGGGCACCACTCCCTCCTTCAAGGAGGCCCTGCCCAGCAGGGGGAAAAAGCCTCTAGAAGATGTTAGGGAAACAGGGGTGGAAGGAAGGAAAAGCACAAAAGCGGGAACAGATGAACCCACAGAAAAGGATCAAAATCACACAAACGACAAGGAGGTAGAGGACAAACAACAGGAAACTAAAGACAAGAAGCACAAGGGGCCCTGCAAACCAAAATCAGACATAACTCCCAGGGTGATTTTAAATAATCTGGAGCTGCAGGTGTACAGGGAACATATGGGGACATATGCCATTATCTGCAAGTTTATGGGACTATGGCCCACTGAAAAAGCTCTACAATCATGGATCAGATACCACTGGAAACCATAAGGGAGCATAGATCTTCACCTAGGGTCTAAAGGTTTCTTTACGGTAGTGTTCACAAATATTGAAGACAAGGATAAAATATTTGAAGGAGGGCCCTACTTCTATGCTGCTGCAGGACTCTACATGAGAACTTGGGTTATGAACTTTGTTCCAGAAAAGGAGACTTTTACTTCAGTTCTGGTTTGGATAAGACTCTACTCTCTACCTCTTGATTACTCGCAAGATAAATCGTTAGAGGCCATAGGCAATAAATTAGGACGCTTTGTTAAAGACTCTGAAGCCACTAGAAGGGGAAAATATACTTCCTTTTCCAGAATTTCTGTGGAAATGGACCTATCAGGGGCTCTTCTGGAGGAGATAATCTTGGAAGTTTTTTGCGAAGAATGGGTTCAAACAGTAGATTACGAACACATTCCTTTCAGATGTCGCAAATTCCATGAACATGGACATCTTTTTAGAGACTGTCCACTCAACAAGGAAACAAATAAAAGCAGAAGCAATATAGTGAAAGAAGCAAATAGCTTTCAGAAAGTGGTTAACCGAAGTAAAGGATTCAAGAGAGGTCTGAAGAATCAGCAGCGAGAAGAACAATAGTTCAAGCAAAACAGTTTCCAAGGGCTTTAGGAAGAGGAAGAGAACACCAAAGAGGAACAAGCAATGGAAGGGAGTTCTGCAGAAAAGGAGGAAGGAAAAAACCCAGTACAAACACAAAATGAGGAGTACCAGAAAGAAGCAACCATGGGTGATATGGAGCAAGAAATGGATCAAGAAATGACCCAGAGCAACATGGAGATGGAGGATCACGAACTATAGGAAATTTTGGAGAAAGAGAATCTAGATCTAGAAGGCTTCTTGGAACAAGGAACCAAAGAGTACAATAGCTTTTCATCTGGAAAACTCAGAACAAAGGATCCGAAAAAATAAGGAGGAACGAAAAACAAGGTAACGAAGGAGTGAAAGCTATGAAAGCCACACCAGGATTAGCACCAAGAATCCCAGGAAAGAAAAGAGGCCAGAAAAAACAGAATGAGCTGCTGATGGAATGTGGGAAGCTAATGATAGATTCAGGTAAGATGAAAGACCTATCCAGCTAATCCTTCAAAAATATTTTATAATGAAGTTCACTTCTTGGAATATAAGAGGTCTGGGCAGTAAAAGAAAACAAAGATTATTAAGTAACAGGATGAAACAAGCGGCCCCAGATGTGATCTTGATTCAGGAAACTAAATGTTCCATTCAAAAGATAAAAGAGATTCACAGTAAATGGCTCAACAGATTTGAGTTTTTGGAGGTCAAAGAAGAGAATAAAGATGGAGGTATTCTCACACTTTGGAACCCCCAAAAGATTGACATGATAGATGCCAAAGCATCTAAAAATTATATTTCAGTGATCATTCGGCCAGTGGGAGATAAGGAAATGTACTTGGTTACGAATGTATACGGCCCCCAATGGATGGATGGTAAACTCTTGTTTCTTGACTCACTAAAGGAACTCAGGGAACGTCATGCGAAAATCCCCTAGATCCTGGGGGTGATTTCAATATGATAAAAATGTTGTCAGAAAAAAAAGGGGGAACTAGAATTCTAACCAAAGATTCATGTGCTTTTCAAACCTTCATAGATAGTATGAATCTTGTGGATATCGCCATGAATAATGGTACCTTTACTTGGAATAATAAAAGAGGAGGAGAGTCTCAAGTGGCATCCAAACTAGACAGATTTATAATTTCAGAAGATTTTATGATCAAGGACAAGGACATAGTTGCAAGTGTTCTTCCCTTTGGAGGCTCAGATCACTGGCCGGTTCAGCTAGACATTTAGGGTATTGGCAGACCCAACAACAGACCTTTAAGATTTGAAAATATCTGGCTCTCCCACCAGACTTCTATAAAAACATTATTATCTGGTGGGCAGAAGATTTGGATATTCAAGGCACAAGTATGTTCCTTCTTCAAAAAAGACTCAAACACATTAAACTCTGGCTCGAGGAATGGAATAAGAAGGAATATGGCAACATTTTTAAAGAGAAAGAAATTATGGAAGGAAAAATGAATAAACTCAACCAAACCCTGATTACAGAGGGTTTTGATGAGAAGCGGAATGAACTGGCAACTAAATATCATCAAGATTGGCAAAACTTATGTAAGCAAGAGGAAATGTTTTGGAGGCAGAAATCTAGAGTGAAATGGCTAAAAGAAGGAGATCGCAACACCGGATTCTTCCACAAGACCACTATAGCAAACAGAGCCCACAGCAACATTTCTACTATTAAGGACAAGAAAGGTAACATGCTCAACAGGCATGAGGAAATCGAAGCATAACTAGTTCAGCATTTTCGGGGCATTGTTCAGGAAACGTGCACTAACAGAGACCAAGCTATCAGGGAGATTACTAGGCATATACCTAAGCTAGTATCAACAGAAGACAATTTCAACCTCAACAGACCAGTATCAGAAGAGGAGATCAAGGAGGTCCTTAAAGAGATGCAGAATGGAAAAGCACCAGGTTGAGATGGGTTCAATGTAGACTTCTTCAAAGCCTGCTGGAATATAGTAAAACAAGATATTCTGGGTGTGGTGGAAGACTCAAGGAGGGATAAAACTATCTTGAAGGCGCTTAATACCACCTTTATCACACTGATCCCTAAACAGGATGTAGCCCTTACTCCTGATAGGTTCAGACCCATTGCCTTGTGCAATGTAGTCTATAAAATTATCTCCAAAGTGGTTGTCAATAGACTCAAACCCCTTCTTCCTACCCTGGTGGCAGTAGAACAGTCAGGATATGTGGAAGGCAGACAAATCCTTGACAACATCATTCAAGCTCAGGAGGTGGTTAACTCGTTGACAAATAATAAGAAAGCTGGTATGGTCATGCAACTGGACATAACCAAAGCCTATGATAAGCTAAGCTGGACATACATCAGAAAATTCCTTGTTGCTTTTGGGTTTGATCATAACTGGATCAAATGGTTTATGGCCCTAGTCACTTCACCTAGCTTTTCAATCCTGGTTAATGGTTCACCCTCGGAAACTTTCACTCCTTCAAGAGGCTTAAGGAAGGGAGATCCACTCTCTCCCTTTCTTTTTATAATCATGATGGAAGGGTTGGGGAGAATGATCAAACATGCCAAGGAAATGGGCTCAATCAAAGGTCTCCAACTTTCTGAAGAGGGTCGTGCTTTAACTCATCAACAATTTGTGGATGATACTATGCTACAAGGGATCCCCACGGTCAAGGAAGCTCTTGCCTATAAGCAAATCCTGAAAGATTTTGCTATGGCTTCAGGTTTGGAGGTCAATCTCTCTAAATCTAAATTTTTTTTTTCTGTAATACACACATTGCTATTCAAAGGAATATTGCCAGAATTCTAGGCTTCCAAAGGGAGCTCCTCCCCTCGAAATATTTGGGAATTCCTCTCACTGCCAAACCCTTACACAAGAGCATATGGGAACCTGTTATTAATAAATTGCTAGACAAGGTCAAGAAATGGACCTTTAGATCTCTAAATTTGGCTGGTAGGTTAGTGCTAACCAAAGCCATCCTTCATTCCATCCCTATCTTTATGCTATATGTTCTTCCAGCTCCTCAAAGTGTCCTACATCAGCTCAGATCCATCCAAAGGTACTTCCTTTGGGGCAAGGGGGAGGATTGTAAGAAATGGGCCTTGGTAGCTTGGGATAAGATATCCAAACCTAAGAGCTTTGGTGGGCTAGGTTTGGATGACCTTGAAATACTCAGCAAGGTTCTAGGGGCCAAATTATGGTGGCAATGGGTTAAAGAGCCAGGGGCGCAGTGGGCAACCATTTGGAAAGAAAAATATGCTAGCACTTAGCATAACCATGATCTAATAAGAATGTTAGGTCACAGAAAAGGCTCGCACATTTGGAACAAAGCCTGGGATAACTGAGGTTTGGTCCAAGGAAATAGTTTCTGGGAAATCAGAGAATGAAATCTCAGCCTGTTCTGGGAGGACAGATGGCAACAAGAACCTATATTATTAAATGAAGACCTAAGGGATCTCAAGGACAAACTGATAGCAATAGACTTTCTAAAGTGAAAGACTTTTGGGAGCAAACCAATAACAATGAGAAATGGAGAATCTGGAGGAATTTTGATTTTAGGGACAATAGCACCCTGAAGGCTAAAGCAGAAACTCTTAAGGAAATGTTAGATCAGAGGAAGATTCTGAACGCTGAGGTCCACGATCAGATGAGATGGGGCAACAACAATGAGGGGGTTTTTAATCTCAAGGAAGCAAAGCTCATTATCCTTGACCTTAATTCTTAGTTTCTAGACAAAACCTGGCTTAACCTGTGGAGACACCAGGGTTGGATGAAGATTAAACTTTTCATGTGGCTTGTTCAACACAGGAAAATTCTGACCTAGGACAATATTAGGAAGAGGGGAATTTTGGGACCTTCCAGATGCCAGCTTTGTGAAGAGTGGGAGGAAACTATGGAGCATCTTCTCAACAGCTGTATGTTTTCCTCTAGTCTGTGGGGCTCCTTTGCTTTTATTTTCCATCAGACAGATAGAGAAAAAAATAACATCTGCAACACCCTGACCAACTGGAGAAAAGATTTTTCAGACAATGAAGTTCTAGCCACAACTTGGGCCCTCTTTCCAAGCTTCATTGTTTGGAATGTTTGGAAAGAGAGGAACAACCGAATCTTCAAAGAAGTTAGGAGAAATTCCCATGGCATTTTTGAGCTGATCTTAAAACAGCTCAAGGAAACAGTTAGCACCATTGTGCGAAACCTCCCCAAGAACCCTCCTTCGGCTTCTGACCTGAGAATTCTCTGTAAACTGGACCTACAAGGCATCTCTCCTCAAGGTTTGGATAGGAATCTAACCTCCCTGAGGGATACAAATGATTTTTGGCATCCTCCTCCAAAAGGTTATCTGAAATACAACATAGATGAGCTTCAAAGGGTAACCTGGGTACAACTGGTTATGGAGGGGTGCTTAGAGATGAGAATGGTAGTGTCCTCTTCATCTTCCACTGTCATCTAGGACATGCTACTAATAACTTGACAGAATTGATGGCTATGGAGCAATGTTTGGATTTCCTTAAGCAGGAAAACAAGCAAAATGTGATTGTGGAGGTTGACTCTAAACTTATTATCAATTCAGTCAATAAACTCAGCGGGGGCACTAAGGCAAAAAAGTCTCAAAAAATTGGAGACTAATTCAGGGCTTTCAATGGATTCAACACCACCTTCAAAGCCTCTATACTGTAGGCTTTAAGCATGCATGTAGGTCGGCGAACAAATTAGCTGATTTGCTAGCCAACCAAGGTGTTATCAACACTGAGAATAGAATGGTATCAAAATGGCATGAGCTGCCTTAGAGCAGGCTAAAGGTGGCTCTACAGGAACAGGCAGAAAATGATAAGTTGGAGTTTAGGGACAGAGCCTTGGAAAAGGATTTAAATTGACTCGACCTTTGCTTTGGTCACCTGCATGTGTCATCAATTTCGGATAAGCAGTTTTGTGCAGAGGAGAAAACCTAGTCTACTCACTCATATTCCCAGAGCTAGAGAACGGATGTTCTCTGCATATCATGGGGAGCGAATCGAGTCCCTCAGGTTTTTGTTCAGTGACAAACCTCTCTTCTTTCCAAGGCTCCAAGTTCAGGCGAGGATGATCCACTTGCACAGGAAGAGCCTTGTTGTTTCCGATTGTCGGATGGATAAGAATGCGGGGTCTCGGCATGGAATACAGCTCCTCGGGCGGTTTCAGGTGAATCACACCGCTGTTATTGGGAAAATGGTTTTAGATATATCATTGTGATACCATACATTTTCCAACACGTGGCAGGGTGAGGGTATCGAAAACCACCCTTCCTCGCTCACTAATGTCAGTTCAACTTCTCCAATGCAATATCAACATCAATTGTTGGATGTAGTTTATGGAGATCAACGGTTAAGTGGGTTCACGCATCTTCGGGGGCAGAACAATTATTGTAAGGTCTTTTTGACGGTGCGATCTCTTCCTCGGCCATCGATCTTTGGTTTTTATTTTAGACGGCTCAGATAGTTTACGCTTTTCCGACAGCGGTGAAGTCGGAAAAGTTCATGAGCTTTCTGGTAGCCGAGTTATTTTTTGTTCGGTTTTCCTTGGGATTTATTTTCTTTGGGATGCTAATTGGTTTTGACTTGGATTTCTTAAGCTCCACACTTGTAAAAATTGTACTATACCTTTTCGGTTTAATGAAATAGAAGGATCCACACTTGCTTTAGCAAAAAAAAAAAGGCTATCAGTATCATAAAAAAGAAAGAGAATGAGATGGTTGAAGAATTTAATAGGAGATTTAATGGTATTATTAAGGAAATATCTCAAGATTATAAGCCTCCTAATAAATCTCTTATATATTTTTACATTTATGCTTTTAATCATGATACCTCATATGAGTTAAGATGAGCTAACACTGGTGATTATAAAGTTTTCCAAGCTTTAGCAGAACAACTGAAAAAGGATAAAAATCCATTGGCGAAATTTGAGATTCCTAGCTTTGATAGGGTTGCAACTAAATTGAAAGAGCCTAAGGGTAAATAAGTTAAAGAATCTGATGATGACCCTATACAACTATTAATGCAAAAATTTGAAAGCATGGAACTTACCAAGTGAAATTGATGTACCTCAAAGATGTTAAGTTCAAACTACAAGCAATACAGGACTCAGTAACATACACGTCTATCTGCTCTTGGTTAAAAGGCCGCTCTAACAACCTAGGAAACTCTGTTCTACTTTCACATCAAACTGGATTTTATAAATACCATGTGGCGCACTCATTACAATCTTCCTCAACGCATAAACCAGCAAAGGAATACCCGTGCATGCGAACAGAGGAACAAAAAATCATTGTGGTTCACACTGTGTGAATGGTATATTTATTACCAAATAAATACTGCGCGCGTCCCCATTGTATCTACCGATACAATGTGTTCCATTACGCAATACACCACAACGTTAACCCACGGCTTTTCCTCAATTCATAACAGAAGCATTTGAGAATAGACTGTTGCGCACTTTAAGAATGGCCATATGCATATAATTATAGTCTGGTGCGCATGTAATTAACCAACGTCCCTGTGCATATATTATGTAGGAAGGCATATATATATCTTAGCAAATCCACATACAATTTAATCAACGCATCCAAGTTACACAAAACGGCGGAAAACAATCACAACACGTCTGGTTATATATATTATGTGACCACGCAAGGTTTTCAACTAAATCACATGCTATCTGAAATAAACCACAGCAAAACCAAACACAGGAATACACGCTGGTTCAACACCCCGCTTCTCGCATCAGAGGTCACACTAAACAAAACAAAACAAAAAGGAATATCGACACCTCTGTTGATTGATCTATTAACAACGAGGGTCCTAAATTTTACACCGCTATTTCTATTTCTAAAAACTAACTACAAACAAAACGCTGGTTTCTTTTTTTATATCGCCTCCTGCCTCTAGCCTTTGTGAATGTCATCATAACAAACAAACGAATGTCGCACCATCCACCCGGATTCGGAGCCAATTCCCCTGCTCTCAATCTGTAGAAAATCCCCTGTTTTTTCCACCGAATCGGATTATGAATGGTTGGATAAGGCGCGTTTGGGGAGAGAATCCACGTGTTCCCCTTTGACCGCAATTTCCTCCAGTGAATACGCCCCTCCGCCATATCTCCGTTGGGCGTTTAGTACAGGTTCAATGTTTGCCCGAGAATCTCGTCCAGCACAACTGTATTTGTCACAATCTGCGGTTAGCACAGGTACATAACACAACAATTTACCAGATTGCAGGCCCATGAGGACTCGACGTTGATACGCTCCAAAGATCTTCAGTTTACAATTAATTAACACCAGAATCGCCCCTTAATTAACTTCTGTTATACCACTAATTACGCTAATAGATAGATAAGGTGAACGTCCAGAAATTTATTCCAACAGAACTATTTAAATGCGCCTAACAATCAAATACTAAATGGAGATATGTCACTCTTTACAATAATAACTAATTATTCACGAAGTCGACCTCCTGGATTTTAACACACAGTAACAAATTTCACCCTGTCAGGCCACAACATGTGGACAGTCTTCCACATTGCTGGCCAGGTCCGATGCTCCTACATCAGAATCCCGGGGAAGAAAACTAATCCTGTAGTTGTTTGGAGTTGATCCCCATTCTCTGTAGCTCCGCTGACGTCCTCTACTGGTTCCTCTTTCCACTTGGTCAAACACTGATAATGAGCCTGACTCCTGGTTCGCTTTAGTGGTTTCTTTTTCCTTTTTCCTGCTTTGGGCTTCCGTCTGTTATGGCGTCTCTTTGTGGTTCTTTTTCTGGCTTTTAGTATAGGTACCTTTCGTCAATACATAACTAAATCACCTGCTTGGAATTTCTTTTTCCGCCTCCTCATATCTGCTCGCTGCTTGTCTTTGCTACTGCATTCCCGCCATCTGCTTTTGACATCTTCCTCAAATATGCTTCTAGGAGTTAGCCAATTCACATCTACTTGGATTTTCTTCGGATCTAATTTCAGCTCTTCTTTAGAGACTGCAGATTCCTTCAAATCTTCATTCTTCACCCTGATGGTGATTTTATATAAGGCTGGAGAATTTAGAGTCATGCACCATTCAACTTCTTCCTTCGGACTGAGTGCTATTGGCACAACACATGGATTAAGGCTTTCACTGATTAGCCATTTATCCATCGACTCTTTCACTTGTGTTCTAGCTTCGACATTTTCCTGCATTACCCTGTAGGCTACTTTATTCGGCAAACTGACTCCAGGTATTAGATCATTATGGTCACTAATACTCCTGATGGGTAACAACTCATCCACAACAATATCAGCACAATCATTCAAGAAATTCTGAATTTCTTCAGGTAAATCTTCTAAATTTGTAGAAGTTAAAATTACCTTGGGTTTGCCAACTCTAGCAAAATGCATCTCCTTACCCTTCTCATCTTCCCGCAACAAGATCTTCTCATTCATCAATGTAACATTGTTTCAGGTGCTTCTTTATCAGCTTCAGCTTTCAACGACAATAGTGTATGCTTGTTCCCCTCTTTCTCCAAAGTATAAGTATTTCTTCTGCCATCATGTATGGCATTTCGGTCAAACTGCCAGGGCCTCCCTAGCAATACGTGGCAGACATCCATCGGCATTATATCACATAAAATAACATCCTGATAAGTGCCAATCTGAAAGTCAACTTTACATTGTTCAGTCACAAAAATTTGATGGCCTTTCTGGAGCCACGATACTTTATAAGGAGTGGGGTGTACTGTCCTTTCCAACTTCAGCTTATCCACCATCTCTGTAGAAACAAGGTTGTCAGTACTACCGCTATCGATTATCAACTTGCAACACTTACCCTTGGAATTACATACAGTTCTAAATAAAGTCCTTCTTTGAACTGGTTCTTTGGCTTCCTTAGCTCCTTTCAGTAATACCCGCTTCATTAATAGGGACTCTCCGTCTTTTGGTGGTTCCTCTTTAGCTTCAGGTTGAGGAATCTCCTCCTTGGCTTCTGCAACATTCACGTTGCGCTGGTTTGCTAATCTCTGATGAGGACAATCCCATTGTACATGTCCCCATTCCCCACATGCAAAGCACCGAACATCTCTTCCTCGGCCTCTGCCTCTGGGCACAAAGCTTCCACAGCCAAAATCTCCTCTTTGTGGTGCTCTATTGCTCGCACTCCCTGCCTCATTCTGAGAGTGTTGAATTTTGGATTCGAATGTCCCTCCTTCTTTTGCCGGATTCTTACCTCTGTTTCTCTGGTTTTGTTTGTGCAACAATTTTTCCTCTGCCTTCAAGGCTGCTTGATAGGCATCCTCAACAGTTTTCAAACTCAACAGGCTAATCTCATCTTGGATCTCATACCTTAGCCCGTTAATATACCTGGCTACTTTCTCCAAATCATCTTCTACATGCCCTGTTCTAATATTTAACCTGTAAAATTCTTCAGTATATTCTTTAACAGACATTCCCTTCTGCTTCAAATTTTACATCTGCTTAAAAAGATTCAAATGATAGTCTTTAGGCAAAAACTTAGCTTTGAGATTGCTTACCATTTTATCCCACTGCTTGATCTTAGATTTCCCCTTTCGCGTTCTTGATGTCTGTAACTCGTCCCACCATATGGCTGCATGGCCCTTCAGTCTGGTGACTGCAAACTTCACCCTCTTATTCTCCTCAACCTCTTCATAATCGAAATACTGATCTATGGATCTGATCCAATCCAATTTAATCAATGCATCCAAGTTACACAAAACGGCGGAAAACAATCACAACACGTTTGGTTATATATATTATGTGACCACGCAAGGTTTTCAACTAAATCACATGCTATCTGAAATAAACCATAGCAAAACCAAACACAGGAATACGCGCTGGTTCAACACCCCGCTTCTCGCATCAGAGGTCACACTAAACAAAACATAAAAAAAGGAATATCGACACCTCTGTTGATTGATCTATTAACAACGAGGGTCCTAAATTTTACACCGCTGTTTCTATTTCTAAAAACTAACTACAAACAAAACGCTGGTTTCTTTTTTTATATCGCCTCCGGCCTCTAGCCTTTCTGAATGTCATCATAACAAACAAACGAATGTCGCACCATCCACCCGGATTCGGAGCCAATTCCCCTGCTCTCAATCTGTAGAAAATCCCCTGTTTTTTTCCACCGAATCAGATTATGAATGGTTGGAAAAGGCGCGTTTGGGGAGAGCATCCACACGTTCCCCTTTGACCGCAATTTCCTCCAGTGAATACGCCCCTCCGCCATATCTCCGTTGGGCGTTTAGTACAGGTTCAATGTTTGCCCGAGAATCTGGTCCAGCACAACTGTATTTGTCACAATCTGCGGTTAGCACAGGTACATAACACAACAATTTACCAGATTGCAGGCCCATGAGGACTCGATGTTGATACACTCCAAAGATCTTCAGTTTACAATTAATTAACACCAGAATCACCCCTTAATTAACTTTTGTTATACCACTAATTATGCTAACAGATAGATAAGGTGAACGTCCAGAAATTTATTCCAACAGAACTATTTAAATGCGCTTAACAATCAAATACTAAATGGAGATATGTCACTCTTTACAATAATAACTAATTATTCATGAAGTCGACCTCCTGGATTTTAACACACAGTAACAAATTTCACCCTGTCAGGCCACAACATGTGGACAGTCTTCCACATTGCTGGCCAGCTCCGATGCTCCTGCATCAGAAATTAATCTCTGAGCATGTTGAGGAAATAAGTATTTTGCAGTCTAGGTTGATCTAAAAGGAAATAACTCAAGTACAAAATTTCCAACCTAGGAATAACAATAATAATCAAAGCAATAATACTTGGCAGAGAAAAGGCCAATCTAGTGAGCACAGACCTCCCAATCCGCTTGAATTTGCAAATTAGGTGAATCAGGCTCCGCCTTATTACAGGGCATGTGATTCTTTTGATGAAGAAGTGATTTGTCCCACTATTAGGAGAATCGTCGATAATGGAATGTTTGGGACAAATAATCAAGTCAATGTTGTTGGTAAAGGATATCATTTGTCTCAAGAAAATTGGGTAGAAGTTAAAGAGAATAGTCAAGAAGTTAGACCTTTTACATCTTCCTATAGTATAAATAACTTTGGTCATGAGAAGGATGTGTTAGTTAAATTATTTGGTGAAAATCCTTCACTAGAGCAAGTTTTGTAAATCAATAAAGATAAAGGGTTGACCTATCAAAGGATAAATAAGGATAAAAATGATAATCAAACTAATTCTCGAAGTTTCAACCCTTGGTCAAGCTCTGGATTAAATATTGATTTGGGAGGATGGTTGAATAATTCAAAAATCTTGGTTCATGTCATCAAAATAATGAAAATTCCCTCCCAAAAGGCCAAGTTATTAAGTGCCATTGAAGGTCATCAAATCAATGTTTCTCAGACAAAGGCTCTTGAGGTTGTTTATCAGAATGCCCTTATATATTTACAAAGTACGGACTCAAATAATAAAGAACAACAACATTTCTTTATTACTTTGCTTGTGAATGGATATAGATATTATAACTTCATGTTAGACTCTGGTGCTTCAGTTTTTGTTATGACCAAGAGTGTTATGGAACATCTTAACTTAAGAATTTCTAGGCCTTATTACAACATATGTGCCATATATTCTAAGAAGATTGAAGTGCATGGGTTGATTAAGGATTTACAAGTGCACCTATCTGTCTACCCTAGAATTATGGTTGTTATGGACATTGTTTTTGTTGATGTGCCTGATGCTTGGGGTATGCTATTATCTAGAAAATGGGCCTCTAATCTAGGAGGAATCATTCAGATGAATTGGTCATATGTTATGATCCCTTATCCTAGAGGTGATGGATTTGTTAGACTAAATAGAGAACCTGAAAGGAGATTCCATGTTGAAGATACTAAGAGTCCCCACAATGAAATAATAAAGGAACAACCAAGTCTTGAGAATTATGTTATCTTGTCTAATTCTATAATTGCTCCAGAGATCAAGGTTAATGAGAAAATGGATAATTTGAAAGATAAAGTATGGTACATGTATTTGGATGGTGAATCATCTAGGCATGTGTTATAGTGGCTACAACCATCCTCCAAAATTTTGCCTTAGCTTCATTTCCGAGCCTCCCTACCAACCTTTCATAGCAGCATGCTTTTCCCTGTCAAGTGCACAAGCTTCGTTGATCCTCTTGCAAAATGACAGTCTGTCCGTCAGAGCTTGTTGCATCCCCCTCATAGGATGTTTCACCGGACTTTGTCCAGCTGCAAGCTGAGCAGCTCCCTCAAGAAATTGCGCAATTTTGGAGGGAAACCAGCCTTCCCTCCAGAAATTATGCAATTCTATCTGGCAACCTGCTAGGCTCTAGAATTGTGCAAATCTGCTAGTCAGGATTCATCCAGAAAATTGTGCAATTCCTTCCACCAAGGCTGCTCAGACCAGGAATTGCACAATACTGGGCAGTAGTCAGCTGCTTTGCCTAGAAATTGCACAAATCTCTTGGGCAGTGAGCCCAACTCCCTTGCAAAAATGTGCATTTTCTCCCAACAGTTGAGCAGCCTCTTGCATGTGCAGTTGAGTTGACCAATTCCCTCCGAGACCAAGCAAAACAATTTTCATGCATGGGTTGCTTCTCCTGAGGAAGCATGTAAAGGCATCCCTTAAATCAGGGGTCTAGTTTTAGCAGCTGGAGGTTGCATGCAAGGGTCATTTCGGAAAACCAAGTTTCGCTCTTCCTATATTTGTGGCATGTGTCACATCTTCGATTTTAAAAAAACACATGAACTGGATGCTGCAAACCTCATTCCTCACATTAACCTTGCAACTCTGACATCCCACATCGCATGAGGGAGTCGTCGGCACATTCAGCTCAACTGTTTTGGGGTAAGCATACCTTCCATGTCTTGTGTTGCATTTCCGGTGCTTTTTGTATTTCACTTCGTATGAATATTTTCTACTTGATTTCAATGATCGCTTTTTGTCATTTTGATACATACTAGCTTGTACTAGCACCGTTTTAGTTTTCATTAACATCTCACTGTTTTCACATGCATGAAACTGTTTTTCATGAACGGTCAATGATTCGGAAACTTGCCTCACCCACATGCACATTGTTCCTTTTTCTGAATATTTCTTTCACTGTATGCATGCACGATCATTCACTTATTATTACACTTAGTATTGCCATGCATTCACATTCACATTCGATTTCAGTTGCCCATCGACAAGTCTGGGAAACCTTGGCTCGGACTCTGCCTCACCAAGATAGCATTATGCAATCCTGAGAGGGAAGGCTCTGTCTTCCTCTCAGGAAATGCACATTTCTGCCTAGTGATTGTCCTCCAGTCTTGCATTGCGCAATTCTAAAGGAAAGTGACTGTTGGCCCAGAAAATTATGCAATGCAGTCACTGAGCTTGCAACCATTGCCAACTGAGATTATGCATTACGCGATTCTAGCAGTTAGCAGCCAGGCTGGACTATTCATTGTTCAGTTCCAACATTCATTTAGCCTCCTGATAGCACAGACTATGCCTTGCATAGTCTTGCTAGTCAATCTCCTGACCTCCCGTCAGAAATTGCGCAACCTTCATGATTAGTCACACAGGTATGTTGCAAATCAATTCTCAAGTTCATTTTGGTTTTCAACTGACATATTGTTTGCCATGAGTGTTTCCATGTCTTCAAGTATCGCAAGTGTTCATCTGCCTCTCAGCAGTACAGGTACAATGGTTTCCAGGATAGCAAAGTTGAAGACACCATTCAGAGCACACTTGGGGATGCAGTCGATCAAGTGTCTATGGACTTGCCTACCCACGAAGACATGAAGTTTTTCATAGACAAGAACATCAAGATATGACGACAGCAGCATCACAGCAAGCAACACCATGAACAATAGCTAAATGTAGCATACAGGATGCAACAAATGCAAGAGGAAGATTGTTGACAACACAGAGGCAGAACAAAGTTGCAAGCTCAAGTAGATCCACTTGTGATGAAAGAAACTTTGGAGACTTAGGCTATGAAGTGACAGCACGACATGAAGATTGCGCGAAGACAGAGAATGGAACAGAGAAGGAGTTGCATGTGCCCAAGTAGCAACTCAAGGAAGAATGGGAGCTACATAGACAAGAGAATGAGTTACAGCAGGAACAGGTATAGCAGGGGGTGAAACATGCACTCATAGATGAAACTACGCCCGTACAAGTTAAAGATCCATTCCAATAGTTGGCATGAAGCAAACATGGTGAGTAGTGTTATTGATCGCCTGCAAGGGAATTCAACAACATGCATTTCATTGTGCGCATGCATGTGATCCCACCCATTCAACACACTCACCGAGGCAAAGACAAGAAGCAAGTATAACTGGAGTTGAACATGTAGTTGAAAATTGATGTGCATGACCACCAACACACACTAGAAGATTAGCACGGACACTATGCATCAGTGTGTTGCCGGTTCGGCTGCACCCAAGAAGACCATGCGCATGCTAGCAAAGGAGTTGGATGGAGGAGCCATACCAATGCAACTGGATGCAATGGAGGCAAGAGTTCACTTTAGCAAGATGTCACCAGGGAGTGCATGCACACCATCACGAACAACCAAGTTTGGCATTAGCTCACCACCTTCACCATCACAAGCATGTCAAAGATTTGGTCTCACCACAATGGACCGATTGTCAGTGATGTCTTGCATGGCTTTCTCAAGCCATTTTGTCTCACATGAGCACATATGCATTGTAATGTAATCTCTTGTCAAGTGGAAGTTCAAGTGTCGATAGTTGGATGTAACGGTCATAGAGTAGATGAAGATTCATGAGGGTAGATGAACTGTCATAAAGGGGAATGTCAAGGGTCACCCCACCCTTTACTATAAATAGAATCTCATAAATCATTGTAAAGGCTTTTGGTCATCCAAGCTTTCGATAAGACTATCTTGGAGAGAGCTTGGACAGTATTGTAACAAGCCTTGGCTTCTCCAGTGCGCAGAGCTAGTATATCTCTTTGGAGGAGCAGGCGGTTGTGGCTATAACGTTCCACTGTCGGAACTAGTGGTTAGACATGGATGTATTGTATGATTGGAACTTGCAATTCTTAATATAACAGAGCCAGCATGTTTCATTCATATGTTGCATTGTATTCTATGCTATCTGGTTTACTCTAAATGATATATGTATTTGTTTGCTTACGCATGCATGTATGGAATATTCTGTGTATATATGTATGAATCTTTCTGAAACGTGTTGTTGCTTTAACCATAACTTTGGATTGCTAACTAACTTGCCTTCCATGTTGTGATGCACCTTTTCTTGTGTGTTCCCTTCTTAACTCCGTGCTATCACAGGTTTCCAAGGGGCGCACTCATCTCAACTGCCGTGTGTTAGAACCTCTCATGCACCTTCCTTGGCTTGCTGCAACTGTCACACCCTTGCTACCAACATAGACATCTTACTTGCCTCTATGCAAAATCACGGTCAAGGCATTACCGTACGACCCACTGCTGGGACTCCTACACCAAATGGTCTAAGGTCTAATTGGGACTTCTTAACGGGGAGATCCCCTTACATGTTAGCGGCTCCAGCACCGTCAATAGCACGGTAAAGGTGTTGGAATAGTATTAAAATCTCCCCTTGGTCGTGTTTTCAAATTTTCTTATAGATTGGAATTCAAAGCAACCAACAATGTTGCCAAATATGAAGCTTTGTTTTTGGGTCTTGAGTTGACGAAAGCTTTAAGAGTTAAGTTGCTTGGTATCAAGGGAGATTCTGACTTAGTTATCATGCAGATTAAAAATAAATTTACATGTAAAAATCAAAGGTTGAATAATTATCGAAATGTTGTGTGGGATACTACAGAATACATTGATGTTCTTGACCTTGAAGCTATCCCAAGAGAACATAATAGTCCGGGAGATGA
Organism: Pinus taeda; assembly: GCA_000404065.3. Lineage (NCBI taxonomy): Eukaryota > Viridiplantae > Streptophyta > Pinopsida > Pinales > Pinaceae > Pinus > Pinus taeda. The sequence goes on from APFE031321428.1 coordinate 96,777, forward strand.
ACTTTCCATAAAAGCTTATACTTTGCAGTTAGATGATGAGTTAATAAAGGATAAAATAAAAATAGAAATTATTTTTAGACCTTATGTTCTAGATAATTTAGAGCATTGACAAGTCTTTGATGATGAAAAGCAAGTGATTCGTTTTATTGATAATTTGGATGAATTTTAAAGTTCCCAGAGAAATTCAAAGGAGGATGGATCTAATGATCATGAAGATATTATAAATCCTACTCCCAGGAAAATTGTTTCTTTAGAGCAACACTTTGACCAGCATGATGCCACAAGGACAAAAGAGGAAAATAAAATGGATCCTGGCGAATTCATTGAAGTAAACATTGCTACCTCTAGCGATCCCAAAATTGTCAAAATTGGTAAGGGTACTAAGGATGAAGAAAGGAAGAAGTTAACCAATTTACTTTGTTAAGATCAAGATGTTTTAGCTTTTTCTTATGATGAATTAAAGGGTTATAGGGAAGATTTCATGGAGCACACTATCCCTTTGAAAGATAAATATGCTAAACCTTTCCATCAAAATCTTAGGCAAATAAATCCTAAGTTGGCTCCCTTAGTCCAGAAAGAGCTTTCAAAGATGCTTGCAGCGGGCATTATTGCGCAAGCTAGGCACTAAACATGGTGCTCTAACCTAGTGATTGTTAGAAATAAGAATGGAACAATTAGACTTTGTGTTGACTTTAGGGACCTTAATCTAGCATGTAAGAAGGATAATTACCCCTTATCAAACATGGAGACCATGTTGCAAAGAGTAAATGGTTCAGGAATGATGTCACTGCTAGATGGTTTTTTTGGGTATAAACAAGTATGGGTTAAAAACGAAGATCGACACAAGACAACTTTCACCACACCATGGGGTATGCTTGAATATATGAGAATGTCGTTTGGATTAACCAATGCTGGGTCTACTTTTCAAAGGGCCATGGACTATGCCTTTAAATATTTAATCGGAAAACTTATTAAAATTTATCAAGATAATATTATTGTTTTCTCCAAGGATTGTATCAGTCATATAGGTCATCTTAGGCAAGTTTTTGACAAGTGTAGAGAGTTTGGGATTTCCTTGAATCCTACTAAGTCTGTTTTTGGAGTAACTGAAGGGAAATTACTTGGTGACATCATTTTCAAAGATGGGATCAAGATTTGATCTTGAAAGAGTTGATGCAATCCAAAAGATTCCTCTTCCCCATAATCTTAAGTCCCTTCAATATTTCCTTGGAAAAATGAATTTTCTTAGAATGTTTATTCCAAATTATGTAGAAGTAGCCAAGCCCATTCAAAGTCTTTTGAAGAAGGATGTAAATTTTTTATTGGAAAAAGATGGAAAAAGGGATTTTAGGAAATCAAGGGTGTTGTTGCCAAAGCTCCTGTGTTAGTTAGTCTTGACTATTCCAAGGATTTCATGATTTTCTCTATCGCTTTTGAAGATACCATTGTTAGTGTCTTTTTATAGAAAAATAGGGAAGGTCACGAACAACCTATTGCTTTCATGAGTAGAGCTCTTCAAAATTCCAAATTAAATTACACTACCATGGAAAAGCAGATCTATGCCTTGGTTAAGTCTCTTAAGCATTTCAGGACTTATGTGGGTTATTCTAAAAGCATTTCTTTTGTCCCACATTCAGTTGCTAAAGATATATTGACTCAAACTGATTGCTTAAGAACTCGTGCTAGGTGGATTACTAATATCTAAGAGTATGAATTGGAGATTAGACCCACTAAGTTGGTCAAAGGTCAAAGATCGGTTGAAATGTTGGCTGAAGAAAATTAGAAAGCTCTCGGTTTGATTTGTCTTAATGATTCATCTTCACCTGAGCTACAAAAATTAGGAGAGCATGATTGGTACAAGGAAATCATTCATTATTTGTTAAATCTTACATTTCCTGATCATTTGGTTGTTCATAAAAGAAGGGCTCTTAGATTAAAAGCAACTAAGTATTGCCTTATGAAGGATGGCCTCAGATGGAAAAATCCTTAGGGTATTATAATTAGATGTGTTGATGAAATTGAGTCCAAGAAGTTGATTTCTGAGTTTCACTCAAGATTTTTTGGTTATTATTGGCCTTCAATTTTTTCTAATGTGAATAAGTTTGTTAGAAGTTGTGAAGCCTGTCAATTGTTCACTGAGAAATAGAATATTGTCACCCTTTCCTTACAACCTGTGATTGTGGAGGCACCTTTTGAGCATTGGGTTCTAGACTTCATTGGGAAGTTTCATGAAATTCTAGCAATGGGTACTCATGGATTTTGACCACTACTGATTGTTTCACTAAATTGGTAGAAGTCATTACTGCTAAGAAGGCCACTGAAAAGGTTATTATAGATTTCATTGAAAATCATATTATTACTAGATTTGGTGTCCCAACTAAAATCACCACTGATAATGCCAAGGCTTTTAGTTCTTCAGAGTTTTCATTTTTTCCTCCAAGTATGCCATTGTTTCATATCATTAATTTAATTATTGTCCTCGAGGTAATGGCCTTGCTGAATCAAGTAATAAAAATCTTATAACCATTATCAAGAAGATAGTATGAGATAATAAGTGGTCCTGTGATAGAAAAATCAAGTATGCACTATGGGCAGATAGGATTACTAAGAAAAAGTATGCTGGTAAAAGTCCATTTGAATTAGTTTATGGCTCAGATGTAACTCTACATGTGCACCTTAAATTTCCACCTTATCAACTCCTTCAACATTTTTCTACTGATAAAGATGTTGTCCAAAACAGAATTGATTAGATTGTGGAGTTGAATGAAATTCATAGGAAGCTTTTGATTATATGTGTAAAAGTCAATTTAACATTGATAGAAGATTTGATAAATTATCTTGATCTAAATCTTTGCAGGTTGGAGATATGGTACTTATTTGGGATCATAAGAATGAAAAACCAGGAAAATATAAGTTTTACAGTTTGTGGCTTAGACCGTACATTATCTAAGACATCATTGGGCCAAATTCATTCCACTTGAGCACATTGGATGGTGAACCTGAAAATGGTCAAATGCTCAAGTTGTTCTTCAAGGATGACATATGATGCCATGGGGCATCCTTTGTATTGTATTTCTAACCTCACACCTTGTCATTTGAGCATTTCATTTCTGTTTTAGGATTAGATTTATTTTTCATGTTAGTATAATTGTTGATGGTTACAAGAGATTTTATTTTATGTACTTAATGTTATATGATGATTTTTGGATTATATTTGGATGGATGCTACTTATGTAATTTTGTGTGTCGCTTGGGTGCAGATTCTGGATTATCACATTCCTTCGATGAAGCAAAGTGTCCCCAACTAGAGAGAATGTTAACCACTACACGTAAACTACCCAATAGCAATGTACATTTTCGTAAGCACATTCCATCATGCTCAGGCAGTAAAGATTATCGATATTTCATCATCATCTTCAATGATCATTTTGTAAAAGTTGTCAACCCATTCTGCAAGTTTATAATGTAAATGATCCTAGTAAGACCATCTATGTATGTAACAACCTAGGTAATCCTACCTTTTTTGTGATGATTTTTATCCTAGGAGGCTTTTTGTCTCACCGATTCATGTGTGTTTCTAAAAATGGATGATCGACAAAGTTTTTCCCTACGACCTCAATCCAAAGCTAGGCAAAAGCTAGGGTGGATTTTGTCGTCAAGATCTTAAGTAAGTCTTAATGTTATAGTCGAGTTTCTTGTAAAATTAATTTAAGCTAATCGCAAAAATTGTTTTATTACAAATTACTTGGTCTATTAGATCATATTTGAGTCACAGAATTGGGTAAATACTTGAGGTTCTATAATAAACGGGTGTTCTCCCTTCATGTATTAAATTGTAATATCCTGAAGCAAAAAATATTTTTGTGCATGGTCCCTCATATTTAGACACCATGGTTCAATTATTTGAGGGTTGAAAAAATTATTAATCCCCTCATGAGTTAATTAATTAATTTTCTGACAAAAATAAATTAAAATTATAAGCGAGAAATTTAATTAATTTTAAATCTTAGGAAAAATTAACTCTAAAATTAAAAAATTTGTGGGTTCCAGAAGAATTAATTTTTGGAGGTCCCCGACCAAGGGAATATTGAAAATTTCAAAAGATTTTGGATCCTTGGGCCTTGGTAGTTCAGTTAAAGTCAATTTTTTTAAGGAAAGCAACTAAAAATAATTAATTTTGATTTGATTAAAATTCAATTAAATGAAAATTTTGAATTTCCTCAAAAAATAAAATAATTTTGACGGAGGAGATTAAAATATAATTAAATAAATTTTAATGGTCAAGATTACTTTGACGGGGATCAAAACAACTAGTCGTTGGAGAATTAATCTATAAATTAGAGATCATTCAGCATTCGAAATCATCCAATCATTGAGTCGTATACTAACTCTTGAAGCTCTTGTAAACTTTTCTGGAAAAATACAAAGCAAAGTATTTAGGGTTTTACTTGATAGCGGTATTCCTCTCTGGTATTTGATGGTAACTTGTATTTAAAGTTTTGTTGATCTTATTTATAAGATGTTGGTTAATAGCTCTTGTAAATCAATCTATTGCATATGTATCTTGCTTAGGTTGTTAGGTTTTAAGATAACATTAATATTTTTAATTGTTTATCAAGGTATCTCTAATATTTAAAGATTTAATAGTTATTTTATACCTCTACTGGTTTAACAACCTATTTTATAAATGTGAAAAAATCATTTGATTCAAAAATTTTGGGCGTTTGGGGGAGTTTTCAGTTAACCAACTCTCGAAACTTAAGATCTCGATAGCCTTCCATATTAAAATTCCTAGATTATTTAACAAATTATATCTTGCAGGGGTGTCCTGGGCTAGTGCCTAAAACTTAAAAAATTATTTACCTTCAAAATATTGTGCTAAATTGTTAGATTGGACTAGAAAGAGTTTCAAATCTACATATCTGAGGAGTGAAGTTGAGCTCATAACCCTCAGATATAATAGATCTGTGAATTATTTGTATAGATCTGTAATTAAATTTTGTAGATCTGATTTTTTATTTTTTATATCTATACATATTGGGTTTTGGGTATTTCATTTTCTGATTGTGCAGGTTCAGATTTGAAACTTGTCAAAGAAAATTTTGGGGTTTTGAGGCAGATCTAGGCCCTGGAGGGCAAGATCTAGCCTCAAACTTTTGTGTGCAAGGATCAAGTGAGTAAATCATTTGTTTAATGGTTCAAATTTGAGGTTTTCATAGTAATTTCTGTGAACAATTTGAAACAGAAATACATCATTTCGAAAAAAAAAAATCTGGGCAAAATTTATTTATTTAATTTTGTTTAAATAAAAAAAATTGGGATCCTTAGCTCTCTTTGTGTTTTTCCTTGCGGCTTCCCTCTTTTCCTCTATGTTTTCCTCTTTCCTCTGCAAACCCTCATCCCTCTATCTTGCATCCTTTTCTCCAGCGGCTCCCCTTTCCTCTGTGTTTTTTCTCCTTCTAGCCCTCATCATCCTCTGGGTTCCTCTGCTCCCTCAAATATCAAATTCTCTCCCTGCATCCCTTATTCTCTCTTCCCGTAGCCCTAAGTTCTAATCTTTCCCTCTATGACCCCTTCATTTCCAATTCCTTTGTGCATCCCTCCTTCCTCCTTGTTTCATGTTTGTTGCTCGACCCTGCTTCCTCGCTTCTCCTAACCTGTGTGAACTCCTTCCCTCTCGACTTGCAGCTCCTTGCTCCATAGCCCCACACTCTTCTTCGTTTTCGCTCGACTTGCATACCAACCTCACCCTCGACTTTTTTCTTTTTTTTTCGACTTAGTTTCATCAATCAACCTTTTTACATGTGATTTAAATTTTTTATGTGGCCTTTGGCCCATTAAAAAAATAATCAATTAATTTTTTATTTTACTTTCTACTTTGAAATCATTTGGTTCATTGGCCCCTTTAAAAGAAATTAATTTACTTTATAAACCTTATCACATTAAATTTAATAAAAGAGTGATATAAATTTTAAACTTAAGTTTTTAATTTAATTTTTTTTATAAAGGTTTCAGGGCTTTAAATATTGAAATAATTTTGGTGGGGTAAAAATTTAAAAGAAAATCTATAGTCAAGGCAATTATAATATTGCTTTAATTTCTCTAAGTTTGACTATAGGAAAGGAAATACTTTTTGGATTGGAGTTATTTAAGAAAATCATTTAATTCCATAATTTCTTGAAGATGTATTTATTTGATTAACATCTAAATTTCACATGTTTTTCCCAATAATTCAATATTCAAATTTAAGCGCTTAGACTTTCATTTATTTAAGATTTCTCAAACAGAGGCTCACGAGGCTTTTTCATATGATGAATTAAAGGGTTATAGGGGACATGTCATGGAGCACACTATCCCTTTGAAATATGAAAATGATAAACCTTTCTATCAAAAGCTTAGGAAAATAAATCCATGTTGGCTCCCCTAGTCCAGAAAGAGTTTTCAAAGATGCTTGCAACCAACATTATTGCGAAAACTAGGCATTCGACATGGTGATCTAACCTAGTGATTGTTAGAAACAAGAATGGAACAATTAGACTGTGTTGACTTTAGGAACCTTAATCTAGCATGTAAGAAGAATATTTACCCCTTACCAAACATGGATACCATGTTGCAAAGAGTAATTGGTTTAGGAATGATGTCACTGCTAGATGGTTTTTCTAGGTATAATTAACTATGGGTTAAAAAAGAAGGTCGAAACAAGACAACTTTCACCACACCATGGGGTATGTTTGAATGTACGAGAATGTCATTTGGATTAACCAATGTTGGGGCTACTTTTCAAAGGCCCGTGGACTATGCCATTAAGGTTTTAATCAAAAAAATTATTGAAATTTATCAGGATGGTCTTACGGTTTTCTCCAAGGATTGTATCAGCCATAGAGGTCATCTTAGACCAGTTTTTGACAAGTGTAGAGAGTTTGGGATTTCTTTGAATCCTACAAAGTTTCTTTTCGGAGTAACTGAAGGGAAATTACTTGGTCACATCATTTTCAAATATGGGATCAAGATTTATCTTGAAAGAGTTTAGGCAATCCAAAAGATTCATCTTCCCCATAATCTTAAGTCCATTCAGTCTTTCCTTGGAAAAACGAAATTTCTTAGAAGGTTTATTCCAAATTATGTAGAAGTAGCCAAGCTAATTCAAAGTCTTTTGAGGAAGGGTGTAATTTTTTTATGGAAAGAAGACGGAAAAGGGGCTTTTCAGGAAATCAAGAGTGTTATTGCCAACGCTCATGTGTTAGTTAGTCCTGACTATTCAAAGGATTTCATGATTTTCTCTTTCACTTCTGAAGATACCATTGCTGGTGTCTTATTACAGAAAAATAAGGAAGGTCACGAACAACCTATTGCTTTTATGAGAAGAGCTCTTCAAAATTCTGAATTAAATTACACTACCATGGAAAAGTGGACCTATGCCTTGGTTAAGTCTCTTAAGCATTTCAGGACTTATGTGGGTTATTCTAAAAGCATTTCTTTTGTCCCACATTTAGTTGTTAAAGATACATTAACTAAAATTGATTGCTTAGGAACTCGTGCTAGGTGGGGTTACTAAGATCTAAGAGTATGACTTGGAGATTATACCCACTAAGTTGGTCAAAGGTCAAGGATTCACTGAAATGTTGACTGAAGGAAATGAAAAAGTTCTTGTTTTGATTTTTCTTAATGATTCATCTTCACCTGAGCTGTAAAAATTAGGATCATGATTGGTACAAGGACATCATTCATTATTTGTTAAATCTTACATGTCCCGATCATTTATTACTCATAAAAGAAGGGCTCTTAGATTAAAAAAAACTAAGTATTGTCTTATGAAGGATGGCCTCACATGGAGAAATCCTTAGGGTATTATACTTAGATGTGTTGATGAAATTGAGTCCAAGAAGTTGATTTCTAAGTTTCACTCAAGATTTTGTGGTGGTCATTATGCTGCTAGAACTATTGCCCACAAAATGTTGAGAGTTGGTTAATATTGGCCTTTAATTTTTTCTGATGTGAATAAGTTTGTTAGAAGTTTTCAAGCTTGTCAACTATTCACTGGGAAACAAAAGCTTGTCGCCCTACCCTTACAACATGTGATTGTGGAGGCATCTTTTGAGCAATGGGGTCTAGACTTCATTGGAAAGTTTCACATCAATTCTAGCAATGGGTACTCATGGATTTTGACTACTAATGATTATTTCACTAAATAGGTAGAAGTCATTCTTGCTAAGAATGCCTCTGAAAAGGTTATTATAGATTTCATTGAAAAACATTTTATTACTAGATTTGGTGTCCCAGCTAAAATCACCACTGATAATGCCAAGGCTTTTAGTTCTTCAAAGTTTTCATCTTTTTGCTTCAAGTATGGAATTGTTATATCTCATTCATCTAATTACTATCCTCGGGGTAATGGCCTTGTTGAATCAAGTAACAAAAATATTATAACCATTATCAAGAAGATAGTATGAGATAATAAGTGGTCCTGCAATAGAAAAATCAAGTATGGATTATGGGCAGATAGGATTACTAAGAAAAAGCTACTGGTAAAGGTCCCTTTGAATTAGTTTATGGCTCAGATGTAACTCTACCTATGCACCTTAAATTGCTAACTTATGAACTCCTTTAGCATTTTTCTATTGATAAAGATGTTGTCCAAAACAAAATTGATTAGATTGTGGAGTTGGATGAAACTCGTAGGAAAGTTTTTGATAATATGTGTAAAAGTCAATCTAACATTAAGAAAATCTTTGATAAATCATCTCGATCTAGATCTTTGCAGGTTGGAAATATGGTACTTATTTGGGATCGCAATAATGAAAAACCAGGAAAACATAAGGAGTTTGACAGTTTGTGGCTTTGACCGTACATTATCCGAGACATCATTGAGCCAAATTCATTGCACTTGAGTAGATTGGATGGTAAACCACTTAACTTACCTACATATGGCCAAATGTTCATGTTGTTCTTCAAAGATGACATTCGATGTCATGGGGCATCCTTTGTATTGTATTTATAACCCTACGCTTTGTCATTTCAACATTTCATTTCTGTTTTAGGATTAGATTTATTTTTCATGTTAGGAGAATTGTTGATGGTTACAAGAACTTTTATTTTATGTATTTAATGTTATCTGATGATTTTTGGAATATATTTGGATGGACGCTACTTATGTAATTTTGAGTGTTGTTTAGGTGCAGATTCTGGATTCTCACATTCCTTCAATGAAGCAAAGTGTCCCCAAGTAGAGTCAGAGGTTGACCACTCCGCATCAACTACCCTATAGCAGTGCACATTTTCGCAAGCAGATTCCATCATGCTTAGGCAATGAAGATTATCCAAATTTCATCATCATTTTTAATGATCTTTTGTAAAAGTTGTCAACCCGTTCTGCAAGTTTATAATGTAAATGATCCTAGTAATACCATCTATGTATGTAACAACCTAGGTAATCCTACATTTTTTAATAATGATTTACATCCTATGAGGTTTTTCGTCTCACCAATTCATGTGTGTTTCTAGACACAAATGATCGGCAGAGTTTTTCCCTCTAACCTCACCCCAAAGCTAGAGTAGATTTTGTCATCAAGATCTTAGATAAGTCCTAGTGTTCTAGTAGTGTTTTGTAAAAGTAATTTGAGAGTAATTTAAGTTAATTGGATAAATTGTTTTATTACAAATTACTTGGACTACTAGACATATTTGAGTCGAAGAATTGGGTAAATAATTGAGGGTCTATACGAACAAGTGTTCCCCCTTCATGTATTAAACTGTAATATATTGATGTAAAAAATATTTTTGTGCATATTCATTCATATTTAGACACTATGGCTAAATTATTTTAGGGTTGGAAAAATTATTAATCCCCTCATGAGTCAAATAGTTAAATTTTCTAACAAAAATAAATTAAAATTTTAAGCCAGAAATTTAATTAATTTTAAATTTTAGGACAAATTAGTTCTCAAAAAAAAAAGTGAGTACTAGAAAATTTAATTTTTTGAGGTCCCCGGCCAAGGGAATATTTAAAATTTCAAGAGATTTTTGACCCTTGGGACTTGGTAGTTAAGTCAAAATCAATTTTTTTTAGGAAATCAACTCAAAATAATTAATTTTGAGTTGATTAAAATTCAAATAAATGAAAATTTCAAATTTCATAAAAAAAAAAAAAATTTCAACGGATGAGATCAAAAGATAATTAAATATTTTTTGAAGGTCGAGATTATTTTGACATGGATCAAGCCAGCTAATCGTTAGAAAATTAATCTATAAATTAGAGATCATTTGCCATTTGAAATCATCCAATCACTGAGTTGTGTACTAGCTCTAGAAGCTCTTGTAAACTTTTCTGGAATAATACAACGCAAAATCCTTGGGTTTTTATTTAATGGTGGTGTTCATCTCTGGTATTTTATGATAACTTGTATTTAAAGTTTTGTTGATCTTATTTATAAGATGTTGGTTAATAGCTTGTAGATCAATCTATTGCATAGGTATCTTGCTTAGGTTGTTGGGTTTTAAGATAGAATTAAGAATTTTAATTGATTCACAGGTATCTCTAATATTTAAATATTTAATAGTTATTTTATACCTCTATTGGTTTAACGACTTATTTTATAAGTATGCAGAAATCATTTGATTAAAAAAATTTAGGCGTTTGGGGAAGTTCTCGGTTGAACCAACTGACTCTCGAAAATTAAGATTTGGATAGTCTTCCGAATTAAAATTCCTAGATTATCTAACGAATTATATCTTGCAGGGGTATCCTAGGCTAGTAGATCTGTGAATTATTTGTATAGATCTGTAATTAAAGTTTGTAGATCATTTTTTATTTTATTTATACATATTGGATTTTGGTTATTTCATTTTTTTATTGTGCAGGTTCATATTTGAAACTTGTTAAATAAAATTTTGGGGTTTTGAGGCAGATCTAGGCCTTGGAGGGCAAGATCTAGCCTCAAACTTGTGTGCATAGATCAAACTAGTGAATCATTAGTTTAAGGTTCAAATTTGAGGTTTTCATAGTAATTTCCGGGAACAATTCGAAGCAGAAATACATTTGTTTGAAAAAAAAATCTAGAATAAATTTATTCTTTTAAATAAAAATTAAAATAAAAAATTGGAAGCCTTAGCTCTCTCTGTGTTTTTCCTTGTTGCTTCCCTCTTTTCATTTGTGTTTTCCTCTTTTCTCTGCAAGCCCTCATCCCTTCATCGTGCATCCTTTTCTCAAGCGGCTCCCTTCGTCTCTACATTTTTTCTTCTTCTAAATGTCGTCATCCTCGTGACCTCCTTTATCCATGTTCCTCTACTCCTTCAAATCGCAGCTTCTCTCCATGTGTCCCTTATTTTCCCTGCTCTCGGCACTAACTGCTAGTATTTCCCTTTGCAACCCCTTCATCTCCATTTCCTTTATGTGCCCCTCCTTCCTGCTTGCTCCTTCTTCATTGCTCGACCCTGCTTCCTCGCTTTTCCTAACCCACGTGAACCCCTTCCCTCTTGAGTTGGAGTGCCTCGCTCCTCAGTCCCGCACTCTTCCCTTTTTTCACTCGACTTACATACAAACCTCACCCTCACCTTTTTTTCTTCTTTTTTTCGACCTAGCTTCATCACAAAGCCTTTTCACATGTGATTTAAATTTTTTATGTGCCTGTGGCCCATTAAAAAAATAATCAATTAAATTTTTTGATCTTCTACTTTGAAATCATTTGGTTCATTGGCCCCTTTAAAAAACAAAAATACTTTCTAAACCTTATCACATTAAATTTAATAAAAGAGTGATATAAATTTTATAGTTTTTTTTTTTTTTTTAATTGTGATAAAGGTTTCAGGACTTTAAATCTTGAAATAATCTTTGTGGTGTAAAAAATAAAATAAAATAAAATATGTAGTCAAGGCATATATATATATTTGAAATTTGACTATAGGAAAGGAAATACTTATGTAGATTATCTTCCGAATACATCGCATTAGGTTTCTTTTTAATCGACGTTTCGAACTAGCAACAATGGTTCATTCTTAGGATGTGAAAAATTATTGAAACACTAGTCTCATTTCTCCAAATATATAGAGATGTCTGAGATGCTTAGCCGACAGATATTTGGATTTATTATAATTTTAATTGTTTTATTATATTTTGTTAATTTAATTATATTTTTGTGATCTTTAGGGTTTAAAACTGTGATAGAATTAATTTAATTATTCTATTATGTTTATTTAATTGTATTTATGTGCTATTTAGGGATTTTAAAATTATTATAGAATTATTATTTTCATTAGGGTTATGGTTATATTAATTGTATTTGTATTAATCTTTTCGTATTTTAATTATATTTATTTTGATTACTTTTATAATTATTTAATTAATTATTTATCTTAAATTATTTTAATTTCAATTAATTATTTATTTTAATTATCTTAATTATATTTATTTTAATTAATTATAAATTTAATTGTTATAATTATATTTATTTTAATTAATTATTGATTTTAATTGTTTATATTTAATTAGAGGAGGATTATAGTTAGGTAGGGGTAGATTTGGATAGGATTGGAATCCAGTTTTCGCTTATGGTCCATCCGTCGTCTCTATTGAGGTTATTAGGGTGTTTGCAAATTTCTATGGCTTCTTTGAATTTCCTTATGAAGTAGTGATCACTTCTAGCTAAGATATGGGTATCTTCTATACATATTTGGTGCTTAGTTTTATCAGAATGTTCCGCTAGAGCTGAGGATTTGGAACGATTGTGTTTAATGTCAGCTACATGTTCCTAGATTCTTGTGTTGAAGGATCTCCTAGTCTCACTTACATATGGTTTGCCGCATTAGCAAGGAATTAAGTAGACTCCTTTATGGAATTTAGGATCAATTTTGTCTTTGACTAGATTAAGGCAGTTATGGATAGTGTTTAAGGGTTTGAAAGTGGTTAGAATTCCATTGTTTTTCAGTATGTAGGAGATTTTGTCTGTAGTCCCTAGTATGTAAAGGAGATTGAGTTTTCCTATTATATTATCAAAGTTTTTAGTTTTGTTAGGGCGAGTGTTTGCCTTATTTATGGCTTTGATGGCTTGATGTTTGTTGTATCCCTTTTCTAGGAAAACTTTAATAAGGTGTTCTATTTCTTTTTCTAGGTGTTCCTTGTCAGAGATTCTAAGGGCTCTGGTTGCTAATGTGTTTAGGACTCCTAGTTTATGGGTAGGGTGATGATGTGAGGAGGCATGTAAATATTGTTCAGTGTGAGTCTTTTTTCTATATACTTGGTGGGATATCGAGCCATCATCATTCCTAGTGATGAGGATATCAAGGAAGGGGAGGCTTTTGTTGACCTCAACTTCCATAGTGAATTTTATGGAAGGGGATAAACTATTTAGGTGTTGTTTGTAGGTTTCTAGGGTTTCTCTTCCATGAGGCCATATGATGAATGTGTCATCCACATATCTTTTCCACAATCTAGGTTTTAGGGGTGCGGTCATAAGGGCTTTGTTTTCAAAGTGCTCCATAAGTAAATTGGTAATAATAGGGGACAGAGGTGACCCCATGGCAACTCCACATGTCTGTTCATAAATATCTTCCATGAAGCTGAAAAAGGTTGATCTTAGGCAAATTTATATGAGCTTTGATGTGTTTGGATCTGTTAGTTTGTAGATGATCTCCATGGCATCATTAATGGCGATATTGGTATATAGTGAGGTGACATCAAAACTAACCAAAATGTCATTTTGATCAAGTTTGATGTTCTTGATTTCTTCAATAATTGGGTTGAGTCTTTGACAAAAGAGTCTGTGTTTCCCACTAGGTCAAGAACATCAAACTTGATAATCGGGTGACGTGATAACCGCCAGATCGAGGAATGAGATCGATGGCGGAGATTTAACGCACTAAGGAGAGCATCGATGTATGTGCAAAGGTTTGTGGAATGGCAGAAAGGTAAAGTTTTAAGCGTGGTTATGAAATATCTATAGTATATGGGAATTATAATAGAAATAAGAGGGATTAATGTATTATGGGTTAAATTTAGGTTTTAACCAAAGTCTGAAGACCATGGTATGGTTGGCCTGCGTGGTTAATAAAATCAATCAAAGGGTTGAGTTATAAGGATTAAGAGAGAACCAAATATATTTTCGCTTAAAGACTTAAACTTTGATAAAGTGGGTTTTCACCATTGATATCGGTGTTTATCTTGGGAGACACAGTGTGTGACATGCAATATTAATTTGCATACTGTGGATAGATGTGGCTTATGCTGCATAATTGGGGTATATGCAGCTTAGGCTGGTGTCATTTGGTATCGGAGCAGAAACAAGGAAATTTTGTGTGTAAGAATTCTTTGAGAAAACTTAGAACAGAGTTATGTTTTGAAGGTATGTATGCAGGCAAGAGGAGATCAGATTTTAAAACTAACAAATAGTAGGCACACAGAGATAAAGTGTAGCAGAATTTGCAGATGCAAAAGAAATAGAGAACAATCCATTCAAACTGCAGGTGGATGGTAGAACAAGATCATGTAGAGGTCTTGAAGGTAGCGGCATAAGAAGGTGAGAAGATTGCAGCAACCTAGAGTAAGGAGTGCTCAATTGGTTCCAAAGGAGAGAACCAGAGAGATGCCAAAAGATTGAGTTCAGAGGAGAGAAGCTTAGTGAGGCATGTGTAACAAGAAGGAGACTTGTTATTGCAGAGGTCTTGTTGCAGCTCATGGAAATATCATAAAGGCAATTCCACAGAGGATGTGGGTAGAATTGCAAAGGGATGAAGAAAGCTGGTAAGAGTTTCTGAATGAAAGCAGAATGTAGCAGAACCTTGAAGAATTTCAATAGAGGTTGGATAAAGAGGACAGTTGTATTCTTAAAAGGTGCAGATGAGTTGAAGCCTAAAAGGAGTAGAGAGAAGTGCTCAAAGAGGTTCGAGAGAATAAAGTACCAAGTGCTTGCCAAAATACCAAGTACAAAGGAAAGCTTGGTGAGGTAAGTGGAAGCAGGGAGGACTTGCTATTGCAGAGGCTTTAATGCAGTTCATAGTAAATGAGTGAGGAACTCATGAAGATAGAGAAGAAAATTACTATTGATAGTCAAAACAGAGGTAACAGAGGTTTTGAGGAAGACCACAACAGAAGAAAAGTGAAGAAGGAGGATGCCAAGGCAAAAGGCAAGAGAATGAGTCAAGAGGAGCGCAACAAGGAGATTGCAGAGTTAAAAGAACAACTCAATGTATTAAGGATGATACTAGAGGAAAACCAAAGACAAGGTTGGCTCTTGAGGAAAAAGGCAGTGAAGTGGTCTAAGTTACAGAGAAGGCTACAACAGAGGCAAGTGAAGTGGCTGGTGGAAAAACTCAGAGAAGCTGAGTTGGAAATAGAAGTTTCCATTTGTGAAACAAAATAGGTTGAAGTTCTGGTTAAAGATGAAGACTGGACATCTGTGAAAGATCTTATGAATTATTGCGAGAATTCAAGACAACAAGAAGATATGATGACTGAAGCATCAAGTGAGACCACAAGGTCTTATGTTTTTAAAACTGATAGTTTGTGTATGATTGCAAGTATTACAGGAGAAAAGCAACTTTGTGAAGATGTCTTCAGAATAGATGAAGATCTTGAAGTGATAGGTGACAAAGAAAATTTCTCAGAAGAAGAAGAATTTCACTGGTTATAGCAGAAAGAGTCAATGGATGAGTTACTCAATGAGAGAAGATAGTCATTTAAAGTTGTCAAAGAGATGGAAGATCAGGATCTTATTTTGATGAAGAACGAAGGAATATTGTCTCAGAGAGGTAATCTAATGAATTTGATTAATGTTATTGATGAAGAACAAATGCAGGAGAATATTAATGCAGATGATGGGGCAAGGATAGCTCTTGAACAAGGGTTACAGAGAGAGAGCAAGGGAAAATGTATTGAAGAAGAAGGACATCTACTAAAAGATGATAAAAAATAAGAAGTATATGGGAAAGATTTAGCAAAGGGAGAAAGGACATCTAATGATTGGTCACTAACAAAGGAAGGTTTTGCAGAGGATGAGCAGTGTTTTGAAGTTGTCAAAAGTATGGAAGAGTATCTTTCAGAAGATGAATACTCTGAAGTAAAGAAGGATGGAAAATGTCTTTTAAATGGGAAAAATAGTGAATTATTACAGAAGAAAGAATTTAGTAATACATTGATGTTTGAAGCTATTACAATCCAGGAACAATTTCTTGTGAAAGGAGGAGATGAGAATCAGTTTGAAGAGTTGATATGTGAAGCAACAGTTGAGATTGTTGCATCTTGTAATTCTCAAACTAATAAATTGAGTATAAATGCAAGAATTATAAGTGATAATGAAGTACTTATGAAGTGTCAAAGAGAAATTGAATTGTTGGAATATTTGTTGGAAAACTCAGAGTATGACAGTGTGATTGCAGACAAAGGAGTTCACTACAGTGGGCGAGAGCAGAAAGAGATCATTGAAGCAGATGGTGTGGAAGAGAGACCTACTAACAGTGTCGAGAGTCCTTTAGAAATTCTTTTTAAGAATCAGCATACTGATGTGCTGATAAAAGAGGAAAACTTAGGGCAGCATACTTAGATGTCGCCAGAAAAAGAAGAAGAGGTAAAAGGGCCTTGTATTTTTAATTTTGATAATTGTTTTATGAATATAGGATTTGATGAAAATGAGACAGACATGTTTCAAGTTGAAGAGTCAGTTTTAGAACTGAAGAAGACTGGAAGTTGTCAGGTCAGACATACTGATGAGGAAGATGAAAAGCATGAAGATACCATGCTTGAAGAAGTTAAACTGATTGTCATAATCAATGAAGAAAGTGAAGGACAATTACTGAGGGTTGTCAAAGAAGAGGAAAGAGAATATGCTGGAATCAATGAACAACATAGTGATGTGTTTGAGAGGAATAAAGTACAAAGGAAATTGGAGGACAATTTACTTTTCGAAAGTATATTTGTAGATATTGAACAGAGTTTGTTTGGACAGCAACAAGAAGGTAAGGATGAAAGGGTGGTAGTAAGGATCCAACAACTTCAAGGAGAAGACAATAAACACCAGTTTAAAGATGAGTGGACAGAGTACAACAACAAATGGCAAAGTAATCAGAAGATAAATTGGACATAGAGATTGAAAGAATAGTAAGATCGATGATGAAGGTGCCTCAGAAGAAAACAACAATAAGAAGGCCAACGAGTAGTAGAAAGAGAAAGAGAGTCGCAGACTGTGAAAGCATAACTAGTGGGGAAAAGCAACATAAAGTGTGGAAACCTGGAAAACAATGACAAACAACAGTAGCAACCAAAGACAAATTGCAGAACAAAGTATGGGATCCAGGAAGGAAAGGTCGAAAGCACATGATCAGGAGATCATGATTATTTTAACCTTAGGAGTCTGATGTAGGAGCATACATTTCAACGATTTCATTATGTTCTAGCTAACTTAGGGGGTCTTGTGTTTTCAAGGAAATTGGATTTCTATGTATGTAATTATTAATGTTTTGAGTGATTGGAATAGGAATTAATTAGATATTGTGAGGATATTTGTAAATGCTCTCGAATGTAGGAGAAAATGAGTGATTATTGGGACTTTGAGGATATTCAGGATTTAGTTCAACATATTAAGGATCTGAACCAAAATTGGTTAAACAGAACCTTTTGTATAAATGTAAGCCAAAAAAGGTAGAGAGTCAATCAGTGAGGAGTCAGAAATACAGCCCTGCCTCCGCAACATCTTCTTCTTTAAGAGTCGTGCCCTTTAATTTGGCAGTAGTGTTGAGGAAGGCATCAACAACAGCCTTATTCTTTGTTGAAATAGTGGAAGCATCACCTAGTTTGAAGAACCGGACCGTAAGAGCCGTGGCCACAGCATCAGGAGAAACAGTGTTGACTTTGATCCCATATTTCCCGAGCTCAGTTGCTCCGTTCTTAGTCAGCCCTATCACTGCATGCTTGGAAGTTTTGTATGCGTGTGTTGCATTCCTGCTACAACACCCCCAATGTTGGCCATGGAGATTATGCAACCCTTCTTCCTCGAAATCATCACTCAGGCCGTATGCTTAATACCCACCATAACCCCCCTGACGTTGACACTCATAACTCGGTCGAATTTCTCCATTTCATACTCTGCCACTCCCCTTGAAACATTTACCATATCAACGATTCCTGCGTTGTTAAACATGATATCTAGTTGCCAAAATAAATTAAACTAAACTAGAAATTCCTGTAGGAGCAGTTTAATCATTTGTTATCTGTTAAAATTCTAAAAAGTCCCTACCAAATTTCCAACCAATTAACCAAAGCAAAAATATCTAACAATTAAATCTTAACTAAAACAAAAATATATTACTGTCGCTCAAATGCATGCAGCAAGGTCAGATTGCCCACAAACGCAGCAGTTGCATTAACCTCTTCGTCAGACATGACTGGGGAGCGAGATTGCGTAATTGTGAAATTAAACAATTAGATAACACAGGAAGAATCAAATGCAAAATATAGAGAAGCGTTGGAATCAGTAGTGTGCCTAGTAAGACAAAATATATGATAGAATGACAAAAATAAATTTATATTTAAAGTAGATTTTAAAAATACTTTGGAAATTTATATTTTGCAGCTCCATGTAGTGTTGTGTGAGAGATTTGGGGTTTTGTTTTCGATTGTCATTGGCTTGTTTGGTTGTTTGGTTATCATTTAGGCCTGCGCGCAGGAAAGGAAAGGCCACTGATATTGAAGATCAGGCGGCCGAGAAGAAATCCCTGTGTAAATGTTGTTTATTAATACAGATAACTTGATTTTGAGTTTGTGTGATGTGTATTTGAATTATAAGTTGTGTGTGAACTTGAGTAATTCTGCATAACGTAGGTTGCAGGTGTGCAGAATCAGAGAAGAAGTGCAGAGAGGAGTGTTATGGTTTTACACACAAACATTATTGGAGAAAGCCTTTAACGTTACAGCGAAGGTGAAGGAAGCATAAAGGCGCGAGCGGAGATCGAGATCAGAACGAGTGAAGATCGTGAGGCAAAGACAAATACACAGGAAGAAAGTCGAATGGGTGATTACACATTAAGAACCAAAAGAATGTAACAGTGTTCAGGAACCGTTGGATCCGTCAGATCAACGAACAAGAGCGAGGGAGATAGACGGCTAAGCTTAAGTCGCGCAAAATGACGTCAAGAGGATGAATGGTGGAGATTAAGCGATAACCCTTTATTAAGCCGAGTTTCTTTAAGTTTCGTATTGAGCACGTGGGTGGTATTCGGAAAGGGTAAGCAGTTTCCCACGCGCTCTAAAGGTGGTAAGTGGTTTTTCTAAAATTCACGTGATTAAGCTTAGAGGCTGACACGTAGCACACGATGGAGAGAGAAAACCATTTTTCTCGCGTGCTCTCAACCTAATATCTGTCGTGCACGATTCCATGCGAGATTGTGCGATAGCCGTTGGATCAAGTGGAATTGATCAACGGTGGAGATCAGCGAAGCTGGTTGGCGATTGGGTGACGCGACAGCCATTAGATTGGGCGGCGCAGATCAATGATAAAGATCGTCTGGGTTGGTTAATGATCGGGGGATGCGATAACCATCGGATCAAGGAACAAGATCGACAGTGGAGATTTAATGCGCTATAGAGAGCATTGATGTATATGCAAAGGTTTGTGGAATGGCGAAAAGGGAAAGTTTTAAGCGTGGTTATGAAATATTTCTATTGTATGGAAATTATAATAGAAATAAGCGGGATTAATGTATTACGGGTTAAGTTTGGGTTTTAACCAAAGTCTAAAGACCATGGTATGGTTGACCTGTGCGTTAATAAAATTAATCGAAGGGTTGAGTTTTAAGGATTAAGAGAGAACCGAATATATTTCCACTTAAAGACTTAAACTTTGATAAAGTGAGTTTTCACCATTGATATTGGTATTTATCTTGGGACACACATAGTGTGACATGCAATCTTAATTTGCATAATGTGGGTATATGCGGCTTAGGCTGCATCATTGGGGTATATGCAGCTTAGGCTAGTGTCAAGATCATTCATTGTTTAAAAGGAAGATTAATTGTAAGCGTGGATTTATTTACTTGAATTATTGGATATTTCTTGCATATTTAGTTTTGGGAATTTTTCAAATGATTGTAATCAACATTTTATTAAGTACTCTTCCATGAAATTGTGGTAAATTGTGTATCTTTCATTTCTTAGATAGAATATTTTGAGCATCTACATAATTGGGATTTTTCATTAAAGTACTTAGTGTTTAGCTTAGAGTAAATCACAATCTAAGTACTTAAATATTTAACATCTTGTTTCATCTTACATTTCATATAGGTTAGTCAATCATCCATCTGAAGCAACATTTGTCATCTTGTTACTTGGTGAATCATTTATCTTGCAAGTCTTTTATTTCTGAGCATTGTATTTAAAGGCACTGACATTTGTCATCTTGTTACTTGGTGAATCATTTATCTTGCAAGTCTTTTCTTTCTGAGCATTGTATTTAAAGGCACTAGTCTTATAACTTTAACTCCGGTTTGTCTAAAATTTAATCGAATATCTTAAGCATTGCTCAATTAATCTTGCTTGCAAGTCAAGTTAATAAAATAGCTCTCAATGTATCTCCTAAAACTTGTTGGGATGTTGGTTCCCAACAAGTTTTCCTCTATCATTCATCTTTCACCCCTTAGGGACTACCCTTAGCTTGGCCTAGGAGGTAGCTAGAACATAATGGACAATATTTACAGTGAAAGCCTTTGTCCCGAGCATTGTGGCCCTTGGTGTACACTTTGGGGGACAACACATAGAATCACATAAAATAGTGGAAATAACCATCCTTAACTACATAATCATAGATTAATAAAATTTGACTTCCTCTCCAACAAAGCGTGCTTGATTCTTCACTATAGGTCACTTGAATCTCCTACAGGATATACCAATTTTAGGGCCGCCAACATACTTTTCTAGTTTTATGTTTGAAAAAGCAAAAAGAATGGTCCTTGACATATAAAGGAGGCTGTGGGGATGTTAATGGGTTGAAGATTAGCAGTGTTTGGGTTAATTATAACTTGGTTTTGTACTGCTTTTCTCCATTTTCCTTTAAATGTTAACACTGATTTGGGGAAGGGACATCACTCGATTGTCATAGGGATTGGCATTCACAGAGAGTATGCCACTGATGTCCCTGACCATGTAATGTACAGGGAAATGCCCATTTCACTACAAATTCAATCCCACATTAAAAAAAAAGTTATGTTTCCTACCACCCAGTCTCCCTCAAAGCAGAGAGAGGCGGGAAACATCTCACTTGTGCGACATTAACATGATACGTAGCCACGAAAATTCGAAAAATGATACGTGGTCATCAAAAATACCAAAGCACGAAATCCCTGAGCCATTACAATAGTCATGCAGTGTTTTTGAATAACTATATGATCAAATTAATAGCTAGCAGCGTTTGCTATGAGCATTACAAATCTTTAAAATTATGTATTAGCAAGGTGAAAGCAATAGCTTTAAGCCAGATTTCTGGTAAAGAGTCACGTCACACAATCACAGAATTCTGTTTTGCTAGTGTTTAACAGTTTCAATAGCTGAAATATGTAATTCAGCCAATAATTCCTACGACAAATCATATAGAGCATATTCTTGTCACAGAAGCAAGTTTAGTTGAAATTTATATGATGGATAACCCAGAATCTTGACCGTGGAGCCTTTAAATTGCAGGCTCCAAAGAATTGTTCATGAATAGAATTGTAGAATTTCTTCCAGTAAGAAAAAGTCCATCCTTATATACCTTGAAAGTGGAATGCCTATAAGAGCTACATAAAATTACAGTATTGCAAGCTTGGAATAGTTGTCTTCAAGAATAGAGGCCTGAGCAATCATAAGAAAGTAATTGGCACATTAGCGATATTCCTTTCATAGATATGTTGAAGGGCTGTGTCATTCCGTGTAATAAGTTGGTTCATCTCCTCTTGGTTCGGACTCACACATCCGTTCACTCCACCTGGTCTGGACCCCGCTCGAACTGCTGTGAGGACCATCCACTCTTTAAAGGGAGATTCCAACTGAAACAGCTGCAAGACGCAAAAACATTTCAAAATCAGTATACGCCTTCAGATACAAATTTAGAAGAAATAATTCTTGTATCATTATGAAGTGATATAACAAAGCAAGCAAAAAATAATAATAAACTTGTAATAATAATATTAAACAAAACCAAAAAAAAAAAAAAAAAAAAAAAAAAAAAAAAACTATTTAGCAATACTCTGCATTGTTACCAGAAGTAATGGCCACTAAACCAGTTCATCCTTTGCTTCAACTACACGCATTTTCTTGGTTTTGACAAATTCTTTATTAAAAATCTGCAATAACCGCAGGTTTTATTACTTCCTTGGACTAAGATGAATTCAGGATTTCACAAAGAGGATGCATATATCCCGCACCCTTTCTTGCCTGTGAATTAAAAGCAGTTAACATATGTTTTAAGATATCCTCCCAAAGAATTAAATGATGAAAAAATATAGTGTTTATGTGTCATTTTCCATCTATGATTGATTTTTTTCTTTTAATCCCCCAAAATATGAACGAACTATGAAAAAAAAAAAAAATTCCTTGAAACAATCTGAAATGCTTCAGGCTATGGACAGAACCTGGGGATTACTATTTGTAAAGATTGGCAATGTTCTTATGGTAAGTCATGATATATGGATTACAGAACTGAAGAGCTTCATTGTCAATTGTCTATAGTAGTTAGTTATTGGTTCTTATAACAGTCTGGCAGTCAATGATCAAGTACATCATCTTGGCTCTACTGACCAATATTTCACGTTTTGCCATAAAGCATAAATGGGGAATCATGTTATGTGAAAATGCAGGATGGTAGGAGCTTTAAGGGCATCAAATGCTAAGGAATACATCATTCTTTTTGTTTGTCCTCTATATTGGAAAAGGCTTGATACTTTTTAGATAAATGGATGATTCAACAGGGAGGAAGATTGGAAGAGATGTGATCAGATAGATGGGTATTTACTTCTTATTGAAAAGTAAAACATAGCGTGGGGCAATCATTCATGAGGTCATTAATCTTGTCCATTTGAGCAAACAACCAACTTTTAAATCAGTGTTAGCTTTGCAAGTTTCAGCCAAGATGGGCATTTTAAGAAAGATGTAGATTCTCTCGAGGAAGGAGACAAAGTAAGTGGGCATGTTTTTATATGACTTCTGTCTAGTAATGAGATATCAAATGCATTTTGAAATAAAGGAAGAACATAATGCATATTCATGAGAAAACAGTGTCGCCCACAAGCATTGAAAGCTGCAGAAATTTGCCAGGGTCCTCAATCAACTGGATTAGAAAAGCATAAACAAATAATATACTTAAATGTTTAGTTTCGTTACCCTGCATTAGAACTAGAAAAGTAGATGGCCCTGCATATTTCCATTACTGATGTCATCATCTACCCCCACAAAAGATATAACATCACAATTGTCATCAAGGATCAGAAAGGGTTCCACACAGCTTATCTACAAAGATAGTTTAAAATCTACAGCATATTATGTGTCAATTATGAATTGCAGAAATGAATGTGAAGCCACAAGCATGATTCTTATTGGTTCTAAATTTTAAAGTCTAAAACTTACATGATCAGCATTAGGGTTATGTTGTATAAAAATTTCATCAGTCAACACTGATTATTTCTGCAGCTCTGGTAATTCGCCTACAGATTTATCAGGCGATCGTCCTGTTGGTACTGCCATTGTTGCCCTAGTCTTTTGTTGTATTTCATGCCGAATCTTGTAGAAATTAGCCTTCATAGCTAATTCTATCATAGGCTGTTGAGATAGAGGATAAGCCATCAATTTCTTAGCATAGGTCGGATACAAAATCAAGCTGTCATATGGCAATAGTTGTTCCTTCACTGCTTCCAAGGTTGCCCTCAAATCTGCATTTTTCGCTTCTAGAATCCCAATCTTGGACTTCGCTTTAGCTACCTGCTTTAACTTCATAACAAATAGTCAGTCAGCAAAACTGTGTAAGCATAGAGAAGGATAAAATAGCTCATTGGAAATTTTGAAGAGTGAGATACCTTGCATGAGAAGTTTACTTGTTTTGAAAGGAAACATGTTATTCATAATAGTTAACTGTTAAAATCTTCAAAAAGGAGTCTTAATATGATAGCTGTAAGACATTCCTATCAAAGGGATCTTCTGTTAAAATCCAAGTAATTGATGACTTCCTAAATAATAGGACTAGTTATAGTAGTCATTTCCTTTGAAATTGCAAGCAAACACCATTTATGCCATTAACTGTTTCATTTCTAGGGAATTGCTTTGTAACTGGAAGAAAACCAAATGTTATCATTAGAAAAATATGGGTTCTGATTGAATTCATTGTATACAAATCAATACTTTATTGGTAATTTGAATTATTTAAGCTCCACAGAAAACCTCCAACAACAACTTTTCTATATCTGCTACTTCAGATCTTTGCAACTCCATTTAAAGTGTTATACAGCTTACATTATTTTTCAGTGCATTGCATCTCTATCACTAATCAATATTAAGAAATGTTCTAGACCAAAAACTTCAAGCACTGCCTCCCAACTAGGAAAATAGAAATATGAAGCATGCCACCACGAAAGTAAGAGCTTCACGGTTTTACACACACAGTTCTCCTATATTATACATTTTATTCAAGTCCCGTCGAGCCAAACAAAAAGCTCAAGAACCCAACAATCCTTTCAGCTTTTGGAATTCAACAAAGATTATAATATTATCTAAAGTAATAACATTTAGTGTGTCACACTATCTTCTGTATGCATGCACCAATTCTTCTCAAAGAAATTGTGGGCCATCAACCCCTAATGTTCCACAAGCAAACCTAAGCTGCACTGAAACGGGTACGGATACAGGGTTTGAAACGGATACGGCAAATTTTAAAAAAATCTGGATACAACATGGGAAGGAAATAGTGCATTTATATATAAATATATATATGACAAAAAAGAATTTCTATTACCATTCATCTTTTAGAATCTAGATTCTATATCTAAAAATACATAATCATCATGAATTCAACATAAACAAATCATCATCAACAACTCAGGATAAACATTGTCATCATTAGTGATTATTATAACATTCAACATATCATCAAGTTTATGTTTCCACACTCTGTGCGACGGGCTGCAGTTTGCAGGTACAATCTCTCGAATTAACATAGCCATATATTTTTACAAGCAATCACCTATAGCACCAGTGGATTGAAGCTTTCCAATAAGACTGTAAATCATGAAATGGTCAGAGAACCATAAGAGCAATTCCGTTCAAAGAACTTCTTACACAGAACATTAAGCACATCGCTCTTGAGTTATATCAGCGTATACACATTTACCATGAGCATTGAAAGTCCCATTAACTCATCAAACACTGGATTTCATTATGATTATTTCCAGATATAAGCTCATCTGGCATTTCACTTGGCTCTGTAGAATTCATGGCTTTACAAAAGAAAAGTAACGTGACAAGGAAGGAGGAGAACCATCTTTAAGGTGGTCCTCTCTTTCCCAACCAACATGTCAAATGGGCACGTCTGGGTTGCAAGCTAGTATGCGTTTTCTTCTACGCTTCTCAGCATCTAAGCTAACCTTCCCTGGTTGCCAGGTGTCACGCCCACGCTACTTTTTTCTTCGCGTTGGCCGTGCGGCACCACCTTTGCCGGGTTTCGGGCAAAGTGGACTACGCCTCTTTCCAAACTTCAAACACCAATTTATATGTTAACCGTGTTATGTTTATTATCCTTCAATGTTAATTCTGTTGTTTATGTTTCACAATTATGTTAACAATTGTTTAACTCATAAACCGTTCAGCAATATAACAGCAATAAACCATAATCCACACGATAACACTTGAACACAATATTTTAAAGGAGGCCCGGCTCTGAACGACCGGCGCCTCTGAAAACCTGTTATAAACTTCGCAAGTTCTGGTTTTACAATGTGCGTGAGCTCCATGAGCCTCACGACTTAGTACAACCGTCGCACTGTTTACCCGAGCCTTAGCCCACTGTCGGCACTCGCACTGTCGTGCGGCCTTCACCCGGCGCTCACAGATTTGTTGACTGTCGTATGTCGTGCGCCTCGGCGCTCTGCTGTTAAGTTGGCCCGCGGCCACGTCCGAACCCGTGCGCTGTTACAGACCCACGGTCTTGGCACTTCGCCGAACTGCTATACTTGCGAACGACCCGCGGTCGTTCAAGATTGCACCAGGTCTTTGTCGTTCGTCCTTGCGACCGTCCCGACAAAACCGTTCGTGTGGCAACCCATTTAGTTCAACTGCAGCCGCGCTGCACTTCACCGACCCCTGCTCCTCCTCGTCCGTTCGGCTAGCCTCGCATCTTCGCACTGTTGGAGAGGATGTGTAGATCGAATGAAGGACTATTGAGTTGATCACTTGATGCCTTTCTCCTTTGCGATGCGCCTCTATATATACATGATCCACCGCCAAAGGAAGGGTGTCGGCCTCCAAACCGACACCCCCGATTTATCGAGTAGCGCCCCAGCCGACTCGTTCGGAAGTTGAATCGTTTGCGTGTGTGGTCCCTTGCGGGTCGGCTTTGCACGAAGCCGCCCACGCAAGGCGACATATAAGCCCACATTCAGCAGATAGCTTACTTAGCCCGCATGTGTCCCGTCGTCCGCAATTAACCGTCGTCCATTGTCGAGTCCCCCATCGTGCCTTTCGGTCCACTTGCTGTCCGCGCACCCACACTTTGGTTCTTGCTCCGTCGTGTCAACCACCCGTTCGTTCGCCCACCCGTTCGGGGTGTCAACGACCCGTGTATGTGCGCCCCTGTTCATTCGTTTCGCGTCGGGTCTCCAAACGGTCATCGGGTGAGTGGTTGTATTTGCCTTTGTTCGGGCCGCCCTCCATCGTGCGGAGCGCCCAGATCTCCGGTCGTTACACCAGGGCAAGTGGCCATGAAACCCATCTGATTACGATGGTGACTTGTTTCACTGCTAACAATATTGTATATTTCTTGGTGTTTGACAGGGATTATTTAGTGATTCACATATGATTGGATTCTCGGTACATAGTATCACATTATTAGTTGTATTGTGTTATCATTGCTTAGATTCTGATTGTCGAGACCTTTCCGTTTCCTAGTCTCATGAAGTAGTTGAGACTCTAAATCACTTCCCCAACTATCTCTATTATCATGCTTAGTTGCTAGATTCTAGGAGCTTGTTGAGCATTGATCTCCTAGTTTGTTGAGGGAGATCTCTTCATGTAAAGTTACATAAGCATCTGCTTTGTTTAATTAAAAACAGTCAAATTAAGTGTTAAGCACCATATATCTTGAACTCTGCTCATGATTTTTATTAAGCAAAGCACTGATTTTCATTAAACAAAGAACATGTGTATGTAGATTTACATTAAGAAAACACAGTTAGCAGACTAGGAGATCAATGCTCAACAAGCTCCAAAAAACTAGCAACTAAGCATAGCAATAGACATAATTGGAGAAGAGCTCTCAATTACTCCATGAAACTAGGAAACTTAAAGTCTCAACAAAAAGATCTGCATACATATAAATAATAATGTGATACCAAGTACCAAGAATCCAATCATATGTGAAGCACTAAATAATTCCTATCATTGTTGACAGTTCTTATTTGTCTGCAAATATTAACTTCTTTTTTTCGATTTTCTGCTCTTCATTTTTAGAGGTCGATATTTCTTTCATGTCCTGACAAAAAAGGATAAATGCTAGCTAGAATCTGGCCAAAGACCAAGATCAAACATATGGCCAGTGGCAAAGATCAGATAGGTTTTGAGAAGTTTGTGCCCAAAGGCCAAGATCAGATAGGTTCTGAGAAGCTTGTGGCCAAAGGCTTATATCAAATCATTCCTAGATAGCAGAGGAAGTGCCCTATGAGGGCTCCTAAATTAATGTAATGAATCAAAGTGGTTCATATAATCTCAATGTTTTAAAACTCGGACTCAGACTCAGAATCGATTGAGGATCAATTCAGACTCAAACTTGAAATGACTCAGACCAATCTGATTTCAATGACTCGATTGATTTAAACAATATGTAAAATATTCAATATTTAATGAAAATATATATATCTTTTTAAATCCAAACCATGATTACAAGAAATTGTTGACATTTTGAAAGAAAGCATTATGAATAAATTAAATGGCAAGCACTGATCCACCATTGCTTATATTGGGAATAGAGATACTCATCATTAGCATCAACCTCTGCGCCTTGTCTAGCCTTTGCCTCTACCTCATTTCTCCAGGGACATCAATCAACACCACCATATTTTGATGAAACCTACCTAATCCAAGCCATATAATTTGGTAGGAAAAGCTTAACATGTCTAATCATTGATTTTGGTCTCATCGCCTAAGTGAAGAGCACATTTTTGCCAAGGACATTACAGAGTTCAACAATCAATACCCTCGATTAAATGCTAATTCAATACCCTCATACATGATAGAATTCAATGAAAATGTTGCAATCCTATCAGTCATGAAATCCTGAAAATTGTTTTCTACTGAGTTTTGAATGAGATATGAAATTCTACTTTCTCCATATGAAGTCCAATGACATTCGAGCCAATCTTAAACATCCAGAAACAATTAATGGTAATGTTAATGGTAATCTTAAAAATTTAAGTGAAAGGAGATGAAGGAAAAGAATTTAACATTACCATTAATTGCCAGCATATTTGGTCAAACTATATCAGGAAAATGAGTCTTCCAGTGCAAGATGTTGGTAGGGTTTAGGATTTAGGTTTTTTTGTTTTTTATGAAAATAAAAGAACAAAAAAAAAAAAAAAAAAATCTTGTTGTCTCAAACATTGTCGCATCTAGTAGGCTACTCAACCATGTAGGGCCATTTTGGTACACCAAACAAGCAATCTGAACCAGTGTTGTGAACATCTCGATAACATCTTGATTTTATCTCGAAATCACAATTTTTTAGCCTAACCAAATGTTTGCCGATTTTTACCTATATTTTTATGCTAACTTTTTAATGGTATCTTAATTTTCCCGATGTGTGCAGATTTTCACCGATATTTTTTCGATTTTTACGACGATTTGGTTTTTCGAACCTTTGCCGATTTTATCCGGATGTCGATGTTCACAACATTGATCTGAGCTAATCCATTGGCTTATTTGCTAAGCAAATACTGAATAAATCACACTGCAACCTTCACAAATAAAATATTGTGGAAATAATAGCGCTGGAAACTGAGAAAAAAATAGCACACACACATAAAAATGACACCATTATTTTTGGACAAATGTCACCGGAAAAACCCAACTTGGGAAAACCGGTGTAGCAGAGGAGGGTTTTATTATTATGTAGCAGTGAAATTCTAAGTACAATCTGCGGATGCCCAACTGGCAATCCAAACAGCAAGAAAATCTAGCCAAAATTATTTAAGGGAATTTCCCTTCTATAGTAGCGGCTACAACCACCCTCCAAAATTTTGCATATGCTTCGATTTTGGAGCCTTCCTTTTAAACCACAACAGCTCATCTTGCACTAATCCAGGGAATTGTGCTTTAACTGAGGCTTATTCTTTTCATCTTGGCTTGTGTTTTCTCACTTAGTTCATTTTCTAACCCACAAGCTGATCTCCTGACTTGGTCCCTTAACAGTTTTGGGCTTGCCTCAGAGAACTACGCAATTCTTGAGGACAAATGGCCTTGTTGTTGGGAATTGTGCAGTCTTGACTGCTAGTGAGCTTTGACCTCTGGAAATGCATAGTCATGGAGGGGCATGTTGAATTTCCACAACCTTGGGTCTAGGTTAGAGTCTTAAAATCACTGACACTACCAAACCAAGAATCTCAACCATAAACTATTTTGCATAGCGGAAATATAAAGCAGTAAATCATATATTCACAAATATACACGGTTTTTAACAAAATTGTACAATATTGTACAATCCCAATCTTCGTTATATTAAACCAAATCTGAATAATACAACAACCTATGGTATACAAGATACAATGACAAACTTTGTTGCAACTTCGATGTCGTATCTTGCCCTGTCAGTCCTTTTCTCCCGTACTTCTCACTAGTAGTGCCCTAGTCCATCAAGGCCACCACACATCGAGACTCCAAGAAGGCTACCTCCTAACAATGTTGCAAGTCACTTCTGCTGCATGTACACGGGCTCATCAAACTGCTCTCTAGGCTGGCCAATATCTGAGCTCCAATCTGCCTTCTAGTAATCTCTTTCGTCCATCAAAGAGCTACTCATAAGGCTACAATCTTCACCAAATCACGCACCAACAACGTCCTTGTCTGCTGCTCTAGGGCTACTTTGGGTAGCCAACGCACTACCCTCCAATCAGATCAATGGAACCCAAGCACGTCACTGCAAGATCTAGTCCTAGTTGATCGTTTCTTCACATCCAAGACAACTCCAAAACTTGGCTCTCACAGACTGCTAGAATGATCCAAAACAAGTCAAATCTTTGACCCAATACAAGACACAAATGTTGCTCCGAGTCTATAGTACTGTTGTCCCTGGCTATGGCATTGACACATTGCAACAACCCTTACATCTCCACCCAAACATCCTTTATTTAATTGCAGCCTAGTCAAGGCAGTATGCCCTGATTTACTGTTGTTGTTTTGGGGTTATACCACCCTCAAACAGTCCCGCATAGGCACCTTTCTGAGGTGGTTTGGCTTGTTGCCTACCACAGCTAACCTCCTGTACCTATGGCCCACACAAAAATATAGATACCTGGCCTTAAAGTTGCCACATAGACCTGTGTTATCCTCTATTGAAACTTGACCCTCAAGCCAGCTCTTCGGCCCTCTAACAGGAGCTTAAATACCCTTCAATGAGCCCTAAAACAGTCCTCAATTGCCTCGCTGTCCTTGCCTCTTTATTGCGTCCTCAACAGAGCTTCTACTCCCTTGACCGAGTTCTTCTTGAGCTCTTATATTGCACTTTTGGATGATTCAAATGGCATGTCTTCAC
>APFE031321433.1:7589-23545 GCA_000404065.3 Pinus taeda
TGCAGAAATTGAACTTAAGGTGTAGTGAAACAAATCTTAAGCTATTCTTTTTTCCTGCAATTTAGAAGGTGGAATGGTGGTAAAAACATGAAAATTAACAGAGGAGAGAAACACTTATTGGATCATGTAGAAGCATAGGAATTCCGTAATCACTCCTTGGCCAACTGAACACATCAAGCAGTTTCGAAATCCACGCTTTCAACAAGCTTTGATTATAGAAAGTATGACAGTTACAGTGCGGGTCTCTGCTTGGAGAAAATGCTGGGAAGAAAATTAAGCAATGCCTTCGACTCACTAACTAACCAACCTGTCAACCAACCAACCCTACCAACCAACCAACCCCTCACTACATTGTTCAGGGTGGTATATATAAGCAAAATATCAGAAAGACATTCATTACAATTCACCTTTACAGGTCTGCTAGAAACGCTCTTCAAAAATCTAATTGTTGCTAGAATTAAATGCAGGTAAGTCCTTTTGGCTGCGCTAGAGGAAACTGAATCAGAAAAGACTACAATGTGGCCCTTGGAGGCTTGATGCGGTGCTGCTGGAATGATTGTGCTTCGGGATCTATAGTTCTGCTCTGCTGCGAGTTAAATGTGCAATGATTATGATTTGAGGGCTTTGAGTGGCTTCGCCCTCTTTCTTTGACTCTGCTGGAAGGTATTAAATGTTCTCCTGCTTCGGGCCGCTGCTTAAGATTTTCACGGATACTCTTTGCCACTACATTGATGGCTCCCGCCGCCTACTGATACTCTTTGACATGCTTGATACCTGATGATTTGATCTGATACACTTTAAACTCTATCATTTATCCTCTGCTGTCTTTAAACTGGATCAATTTGGCACGATCGAGCGATTTTCGGGCTTTTTCGGCGCACAACGGGCCAAGGAATCAAAAGATTCCCCAAATATTCCCCGAAACAGCCTATTTCCCATAGAGATGCGCGATTAGTGCGAAGCGCTAATCGCGCATCGAAAAATGCCTCTGTTTCTTGTTCTGGAGCTCCGAAGTGCGATTTCTCTTCCTGCGCGAATTTTCGGCTTTTTGGCTGCTGACGTCAGCATGACGTCCACAGTACGGCGGATGATGTCAGCCTGCGGTGGTTCCCTGGTACAAAAGTGACATGGCGAGGTGCTGATACTGCAGGTGATGCGATGAACTTCTCCGTGCGATCGCAATATCGCATCGGCGGGGAACGGAAAGGTGTTTCATTTGGACATTTGGCGCTTGCGACCGCCGACCGCCGATCGCCGATATCGCGATATTGTGTTGGGTGGCGACAGATCGGTCATAAATTGCATGGAGATGAAATGACGATCTTGCGATGTGATCTGGCTTTCTATGGTTTGCGGAGTGTTAAGGAAGTCAACAAGGGGTTTGTTGCGGTCGGAAGGAGTAAATAAGTGGGTGCGAAAGGCGTTTGAGGCTTCGGAAGCGGTCCGATCACCTCATGAGGAATTCTATACTCTGGAAGGAGTCCATTGTATTTGGAAGATGGTTCGAAGGGGCAACATGAGGGTTCTTGCTAAGTTTCAGGTAAACTGAGCAATTCCCGGGGGTACTTATGGTTATTTTCAACCAGGGGGAGGGATAACTACATAGGGGGATTATTTACATAATATTAGTAGGGGGATGGGAAAATATAGGGAGCTAAATAATAATGTCGGTAGTTAATATGGAGATGGTAAGAAAGCGCTAAGTTCAGAAGACCTTAGTCTGTTACAAGGAGATAGAACCATTCTTCAGAGAGAGTATGGAACAACTTTGAGTAAAGCATATCTTTACCCAAGCAAATGCTATGATAATGATGGAACTTAAGAGGTATCAAGTAGATCTTGACCTCTTTTGGGGAAGTTAGTTAATAATTGGGGGAAAGTGGAGAAAGGGAGTTAGTTATACCTGTTTTTGAGCTCTTCGCATAGAACTTCCTGTTGATTGTGTCCTGAGTAAAGATGACACCTGGAAATCTGGAATTGATCAGCAATTAGGATTCAACAACCTCAAAACTACCTACCCAGCCTACTTACCTAACATTTTTTCTTCTTTTGATTTGGGTGCACTTAGACTTGCGAACCCATCATTCCATTTTTTCTTTTCATGCTTTCCTATCTACAGACTACCCTTATTTCATCCGAGGGCCCAGATTAAACTGTTGGGCTCCTTTGATTCTCTACCTATCTAAGAATCTGCCAAGATTAAGCTGTTTGGACAGATTTTCATTCTCTATATTCTAAAACAGAAATTTAAACCTAGGGAGACCAAGATTAGGCTGTTTGGACCTCCCTTTAACTAAAACTTGGCGTTACCGGGATAACTTCTCAAAAATTTGGAAGGAAATTAAATGAACTCTGAGTAGCCTTCTTCACTTGGAGACTGTTAAGAATATATGGAGCATTGCAGCATGCAAAGTATGGCATATCTTTCCTGTAAAAATGTCAATCATGAAATATGAGTAACCTGCTGCAGCAGGAGGCTAACACATCTGAGGTGGTTTTTGCCTCTGTAGAAGGAGCCTCATCAGATCCCTTTCCTTTTTCAAGAGCTTTAGATTTACAGGCCCTTTTAAAGTGGCCTTCCATTTCGCATTTCCAGCACACTAGCTTTACAGGTTTTCCTAGAGATTTAGATCTCCCTCTAGATTTATATCTCCCACTCGATGAATTATTTTTGTTTCTGCTTTGGGACCGTCCTCATACAGACAAGGCATCACCATTCTGGCTCTCCATATTTTTCCATCTTATCTCCTCAAGGCTGAGATTATTTCATCAAACTGCAAGGCAGTTGCATTGCTACCTATTGCAATAACTAGACTATCCCACGCATCTGTTAGAGAACACAACAAACTGATGCACTTATCTTCATTTGAAATTTTAATATCAACATATGCTAGCTGACTTAACACAGTATTAAATGCATTCAGATGCTCTGTCACCGAGTCTCCATATTTCATCCTCAAGTTATATAGCTTTTTCCGCAGGAACAGTTTATTCACTAGAGACTTAGATTGGTACAAAGTCCTTAACTTGTTCCACAAAGCCTTCGCCGTAGCTTCCCCTGATACATTCAACAATACTGAATCTGAGACACACAATCGTATTGTGCTCTTTGCCTTCCGATCCAACTTCTTCCATTCTTCATCGGACACTCCTCTTGGTTTTGTACCCGGATCTACCGTGATCCACTGATCTTTGTCCACCAACAGATCCTCCATCTTGAGTTTCCACAACCCAAAACTTTGACCATTAAATTTCTCGATATCTATCTTTTCATTGCTCATCGTCTTCTTTCACCACCAGAATCAATCTCATAGATCTCCCACTGAACAGGGTCTACCACAAGCCTAAGCGAAACCCCTCAACAACAAAGGCGTCCCCTTGAATCCAAAATAGCTCTAATTCCAAATGTAGGTTTTAATCCCGTACATAAATAACTTGCATACGAATTCTAAAACACAGAAAATAAACAATGTGAGAGAATAACACATAAAACACATATACATAGAGATTTTCCCCTGGATCCCAAAACTGGGACTACCAAATTGATTTTTCATTATATTCCTTTCAATGTTACAATACATATTTATACATGTTGAAGCATCCAATACCATGGACCGAAAACCATCGCATCCAAAACCATGTACTGAAAACCATCGCATCCAAAACCATGGACTGAAAACCATTGCGTCCAAAAAACATGTGTGAAATTCATGCACAAAACCATAGGTGGGTCCGCCCAACCTAAAATAGGGTCCAAAACCAAAATTTTCTGGGGCACTGCCCTAGACCCCAAAAGTGGGGTTATGGGTACGCCTCAAACCCCATGTGACCACCCTTCTAACCCCTCAGTTAAATGCGTGGGCTAGTCGTGGAAAGAATATAACACAACCCAACATCTAGAACTTTTATAAGGTAAGTATATCCTTATGTTTATCCTTGTGATTACTATAATGTCTCTATGTTTTGTATTAGGAGAATGTCATGCTAATTAAGGAGTGTTGGTTCTTGCACACATTAGTCATATAGATGTTGTATTAGGCATGCTATTTAATTGTATTATTTACATGATTGAATAATATGCTATTGGTAATATTTAAAAGGTACCAAAACAATATGTGGTTGTATTGGTTATGTTCTGGTAGTGACCAGTATGGAAACTCATTATTATTTACAAGGGTATAATCTTGATTTTACTGCAAGCTCTTATCAACACTATTTGCATTCCTAAGTAGGAATAATGGAGATTTCTCACTGCTTGACCATATTGGTTAGTTTACCTAGTATGGTTTCCTTTTCAAGTCTTCCAGTGTATCGCACCCAGGTCCTTGGGTTTGCATTTTCACTTTTCCAAATCTCAAGCATAAATAAACCTTGCATTCTATACTATTGATGAGATTGTCTGATAAGGTTTGTTAACTTGATTTTATGTTCCTTGGAATAGGCATGATATTGGCCATACATTTGATGAGAAATGTGTTCCCCGGAGACAAGTACTTCACTCTATATGTTCTGGGTACTGTGGTAATAATAAAATATGGGTATTGTTACTCTTGTTAGACTTATGCTCATGAAGTTTGGCCTGGAGGGCATGTTGTTTATCCTAGTTAGAGAAAACTAATAGTCTATATAAGGTGTTAATGATGTTAATAAGTTGAGTCTTGAGAGGAAGTTCCATATTCACACCAATCTCAATTTACAATAGTGAGACTATATTGTATGTGTATAATTGATAACATAGTTTGTATGAGTGACTATGTAGTTTATTCATACCATCATAAGATTACTTTTGAAATAAAGTTCATATCAAACCTCGTATACCTTAATACCTTTTGTTATCCTTTCCTTTTGCTCACAATGGTAAAGACTGGTCATATTCCTATTAAATTGGGTTTTTGAGAGGTCGCACACAATTAATTATGTAGATATTGGCACTTGCTATAGAAGAGTATTAAGAATAATTTTTGCTTGTTCTTTGTCTCAGAACGCTCTTAATAAAATCGATATAATTATAACCCAATAACCGATTTTCTATGATAACATATTAGGTGTCTTAAAGACCTCTCAAATGGTGGTTGGTTGTAATTCCTATAGTTGTACGATATGTATTTTTTTTATAGTATGTTGAAATTTGGGAAACTATGGGATGAATTTCCCATGTGAAACCCTACTACCCCAAATAGAAGCCCAAGTGCCCATAAGAGACTTTAGTTAAAATAAAGAAATATTATTATTAATGTATTTGGGGAACTTTATTTATTATGATACATATTTGGGAAAAAAATTATTAAAGAAAATATATTTAAAATGAAATTTAAATTTTGTATTCTCTATTCAATATTCTCAAGACAAATTATGGAAAATGATAATTATGACATAAGTTATGGCCATCTTCCTCCAAGAGGCACCTATTTGCATATCAATACTAGTATAAATACCCTATCATTAAAAACGTAATGATCATGTTAAAACATCTCTAAGGTTCGATACATATCTATGTGGCTAGATATACTTTCATTGGTGTTCGTATGTTCATTTCATAGGTTCATAGTCTTCTTGGATCATATCATATATCTGAGTAGTTCTGATTTCTCACTCCTATGTCTTGCACTTACATCTGTGAATCAACAGAGGCTCGTTTATATACACAATATTTTACTCTTCATTGATGGCTTGCATATGTATTTCAAAGGCACACTCTAATATAATTCTAAGGTTTTCATCTATTTAGAGGCTTATATTAAATCCCATAAATTCAATTATTACAACTACTCACATCTCTCGGTGACTTGTTCTTAGTGTGATTCACATATGCAATCTGTATCTTGCAATATATTTGTGATAGAACCTTTCAATGGCTCATATATACACTATAGTAGCGTCACTATGCGCATCAAGTATTTTAATGGATTGCAAATACATGACAATGATCACATTAATTATAGTGGTCATTTTACAGGGCTTATATTTCATTACAATGGTTGTGTCACATGGCTCATATTCATTACAATGATCACATTCATTACATTAGTCATGTTATAAGACTTATATTTCATTACATCGATCACATTCATTACAATGGTTGTGTTACAGGGTTTGGATTCCATTATAGTGGCATCATATCATTGATTATACAGTGGCATCATTTGTTTGCGCAAGTGGCTCACACTCTATACATGGCTTGCATTCTTTAGCATGGCTCACATTTATCAATGGTTTGATTTATTATACAATGGCTAGCATTATGTTTCTTTATGGATCATTTTTTTAAACAGTGGCTCATATATAGGTTATTTGACTTTCAATCTATTTCTATGACATACATTATGTACTTCTATGTGATATATGGACAAATACATTTCTTGAGATAGTGAAATATACTACTGTGAGATAGTAATATATATGTCTTGAGATTTGTGACCCATACTACAGTGAGATAGTAATCTATATGAATTAAGATAATGATTTATAATACAGTGAGATTGTGATCTATATGACTGTGAAGAGGCATGAGAATGATCTACATGACAGTGACCTTGCTCATTATACATGATGACAATGACTTTGCTTATGATACATGATGACAATGTCATGATGAATGATGCATAACAATGATCTTGATATGATAGTGTCCATGAAATGATAATATGGCTGTGACAATGACCTTGATGATAACATGCTCTTGATGACAATGATAACATGATGGATACTAAATGTGATAATGTCTATATAGAAGATGTGTTTTTGTATATCACAATGATAAGATAACAAATCTCTTGAACTTATTTCATTTGGTTCACAAAAAAAGTTGTGAACTAACTTGGGTTGGCCCTAGGAGGCTTGATATGATTTATGTATCTCATTCTTATTGTACTATGTATCTTAGCTAAAAAATTGATGACTATACAATAGAAGAAGAATCTAGTGGGTTTTCCCCCTTTTGGGGTTTTGCATTGGTATCTGACCTAAATCCCATTTTCTGTATTGTGCATGATTTTCTTATGCCATTCCTTACCATTTCGCCGCATTGTTGATGTTTATTATTTTGTCTACATAGCTTCTAATGATGATATGATATGGGGTGAATGTTATATGGAAACGTGTAATGTCAAATTGACGAAAAGTTCATAAATGAAAATATCTACAACATAGAACAATCTATCCCTAAAAATTAGCATCCTAACTTGGTTGATTCATCGTTCCTTATGGATAGGAAATTCATGGTGAATCAGATACATCAAAGGTATGGTGTGTCTTCACTGTGTCATTTGATGTTATTCTTGTTGAGTTGGTGGATGCCATAGGACTATTCGATATGATTCAACACACACCGTGTGTTACTCTTCCACCATTATACACAACACAACCATGACAATACAGGTGATGACAATGGCTATGCCCATGTTTCGATATAACCTTAAAACTCTGAGAAGAGGTGTGGGCCTTAGCTTCAAGGACTAACAACCCATAAAAACTCATACCTGAATTGAGGGAAGAAGCTAATGTAATGGAAGACAATGATTTAATTGAAGGATCTACGAATGGAGTCTCTATGGGGCCTCCCCCTTTGTGATTTCAGGAAGGGGGATGGGGAGCCTCACTTAAATCAAGACCATGGGAAAGGAATTGAGCCATTAATGGGTAGGATGGTCTTAAGACCTTTTCTCCATTGAGATTAGCAAGGAGGGAAAATGCCTCACTACCCGTGGGATCCCTTGATCTCTATAGAGTCATCAGATTATAAACATGGAATCTCAAAGTAGAATCCAAAGTAGCGTGGAGGATATGGTTCTCGACTTGAACTATTCTCAGAAGAAATAACGTTGGTGGTAAAGGTTCTCAATAGAGAGGGTTCTTAGCAAGAATTCTTCTTGAAGGACATCATGTCGACTATAAGGGATCTCAGAGGAATTTTCTGTGGAGGAAATGGATCTCAGCAAGAACACTTCTTGGAAGAAATGAATCAATGAGCTACCAGAAACCTCTGAGGTATTACCTCCGAGATCTTATATCGGGGGTGAAATGGCTTCAATGGGCTTGTACCTAGTTACGGTTATTATGTGACCAAAGTGGAAGGATAAGAAGGTCGATAAGTTATGCATAGAACTATTTATGTGTCATGACCCTATACATGAATAGGTTGACAATTAATACACCAATGCCAAGTGGCAGTGAGGAGGCTAGATAAGATAAACATGTGCGAACCATGAAGGGACCATGTGGGTGCCATGTGGTGGGTTTATTATGTGGCACTAACTGATTATCCAACTTTAAATTTCCATAACTTCTAATCCAGAGAACAAATCAGGACACAATTTATATCTCTAAAATCATCTTGATAAGGCGAAAAATTCAATGTCATTCATTTGAAGTTTGGAATAAGTAAAAAAAGATCAAAATTTTTAGACCCCATTTCTATAATGTCACCTTGGATCTTGGGTCATCATAGTAATCACCTCCTGTAACCTATGTTTGTGGTGGGATTAGGAGGGGGTATGTTAAAAACTTTATGTAAGTGTCAAATACTAACACTTTCACTAGATTCAAATATATTTGTAGGTGGAAATCATGATACTTTAATTTTTAGAAATGTTAAGCACCATGAATTTCCTTTCCATGGTTGATTTATAGACCATGATCACCCCACAAGAAATTCATATGATTAAGTTGCTTTATAAGATCCATGACTATGTGAGATAGCTAAACAATTTGATTAACAAAAAATATAATGATATGCATTTGGCCACCATTTCATAAAAGGGTCATCAACTACAATTCTAAAAGAAGGCTCCCATTGACCCATCCTATAGTTAGACTCACCTTATGAGTGTGGGGTACATCCATGTAGTTGGTGATGATGTCTCAACTTATTTGATTGGTCCCCTAATAGTCATAATTTGACATATGCATTCACCATGTGCCTACTCTCATTAACCTAGATAGTTACTCGCTAGTTTGATGGGTTTCTCAGTAATTTACCTAAAACATGAACCAAAAATGCTTGTCAACCTTTATGGTTCGATACCTTTTCAATAGGTCAAAATAATATTTAAGAAAATGTGGAAGTTCCTATTATGTCCTTCAATCTCTCCTTCTTTCCTACTTTAAAAGAAAATATAATATCTCTATTGACCCATTATTTATCTAAACCTAACATGCTGATATTATCATTAAAAGGGTCATTAATGATCCAAATTTTATATTCCCTTAACATTATATGTGTAGCCACATTTTTCTACTAAACTCTTGAAACTTCACATTTCTTTCCTCCTATTAAGACATTTCGTGGCTTTAATGTAACCTATTGGAAATGTAACCATTCCTTTATGTTTGGGACCCAAAACTATCATTACTTAATTTCATATACTTGGAGGGGACTTAGAGTATAAAATCCCCCTTGAATCATGCTTCAATGCAATGGTGAAATCCCTTGCACCTTTATAAGTGAGTTGTTGTGCTTTAACAAAGGTAAGATATTCTCCATTAAGAGTGAGTCTTAGCCCTATTTTCCCATTAAAGTTTTCTATTAAGGTTGTCTTTGCTCCTAAAACCCACCAAGGAGACACCATGGATTTCCTTTTTGTCACCATGAAGCTATTTGAGTATCCCTTTGAATTACTTCTTTCATTATTTCCTTTCTCATAACCATTTTTTCCCATTATCTTTCCTCTAATGCATTATGAAATTTTGTGTTGACCATTCCTTGTGCTGAAAATGCTCTTCGAAAAATATCAAGGTCGTTTTTGCTCCACATTCTTGGTCATATATTTTCAAATTCCTTTTTCTTATGGAAAGGCATACAAGAGATAGATAGGGAGATCCTTCAAGACTAAACTTATGAGCATATCACTAATAATTGTCACAATTGGATATCCAAATCAATAATCACAAAACATCCCCATAATACAAAACATTTCATCAATTTTGATAATTTTAAAATTTTGGCTACCTCCCCATTCTACCCTACTAGAAACATCAAAGAAGTCCTTTAAATACAGAAGCATCCTAAAAATTTCAATGGAGAAGAGGGGTACAAAATTAGTTAGTCATGGCAATCCATTATTCATCATCTTTCTTCTGTCACTCCTAAGTCTTCTTAACCCTTTCTCTTCCCCCTTTGGCCGTTTCCATCCAAAATTTGTTTGGATTGCTCTTTCCTAATTATTTTTTCCCCTATATTCTTATCCTTAATCCTTTTCTCGATTTTTCTCCCTATATTCTTATCCTCAATCATTTTCTCCATTTTTCTCCCTATATTCTTATCCTTAATCCTTCTCCATTTGTTTTGACCTTAATTTTGATTTTAACTTCAATATGAAATTAATATTTGATATGTCCTTTTCATTTTTTTCCCTATCCTCTCCTTGATCCCCAATCTAATTAATTTATATTTGTATTTTTAACTTCATAAAAAAACACTCCCCACTCCCCCCTTCCCATTTTTAATGATTCCTAATTCATTGAAAAATATGAAATCTATAATATATTTTCTTGTCTTAATAATTTTACTTTAGGTAATAATAAACTATTAAATTTGACTTAAACTAAAATATTAAAATAAATAATAAATAAAAAAAAATTAATCCTTCATTGTTATTTCATTTCTTCTCTCTATATTAATTTTTTTTTATGTTAATAATGATTATTATTTATTGGTCAAACATTATGATATTTCTCCATTATCTAGCAAATACTTTCGCGATCTAACAAATTCTTTCTCCAAATTCTTCATAATTCCTTTTGCTTATATTTACTTCTGCTTCATAATATTTTTGTGTCTCTAAGAGTGGGTAGAGGGTTTAACCAAAATGTTGGATAGATAAAAAGCTCTACACAGTGGATTTCCATAAAGAAACAACCATTATTATTATCAACTACAAAAACTTGCACATTCAAATTCTGAACTTGTAATTCTTCTTGGCCTCATTCTTTCTCTTTTCTTCTTGCCATTCCATTCTCCTTAAATTGGTTACCTAACTTTTGATACATTATTACCCAATGTTAATGTATGAATTTAGATAATAATGAGTCCCTAATAGTCATTATTCATCATGGATCCTTCCCCTTCTTTTCTCTTGTGCAAAGTGATGACCTTGTTTTACATAATTTTCTTATTATGACAATTATGACCTTTACCTAACCTTTATAACCACCTCCTCACCTTGTTTTACACAATTGTCATATTATGACTATTATGATGTTTACATGACCTTTATAACCTCCTCCTTATTACCATCCCTTGTTCAAAGTCATCTCTTTTAGGGGGGAATTTTTATCTTATATTAGGGGATGATGCATATAATCGCTTGCTACAACTAGTCCATGATAGGTTGTGCTTCCACTGAATCAATTCCAACTTGAAAGCATTCAGTGACCTTATTGTCACACTATACGTATAAATAAGTATCTCTATTAAACCAACAAGGTTTCATTTGTGGTCATCTGGATGAAGCTTACCAAAAAATGAAATCCCCTCCTCTGTGTTTTTCCTTTTGTTTGAAAAATCACGAAAATGCCAACATAAAGTAACAACATAGGAGCAAGTAGTTCCTAGTCCAATACCAATATAAAAATTAGATGCATCGTCTTTTCTCCATACTCGAACTTACTTCATTCTTAAATCAATCTAATTCACCCATTCTACTATATCTAAAGTTATTATGTTCTCATGTTTAATTTTTCTCCTAATAAAAAATTACAATATGAATTTATGTACTTTCTAAATCATTCATTCATACATACATTCATATTCTCCTCATTCAAGTCATTCTTAACCATTTCATTTCTTCTTGAAATTGCTTGCCAATATTTAATGTACATGAATATTTTAATTATAAAATGGAAATATGTTAGTATTGTAAAATTTATCCAACAATATATAGTTAAAAATAATAATAATGCATTCCAATTATTATGGAAATATGTTAAATTAACATAATTAATACAAAAGCATAGAGTTATTATGCCGTAAGGTGTTTCCCTTTGGAAAAGAGTCCCCTGATTGCCACTCTCCACCATTTTTCACCGTTGATCTTTGTGTTTGATGATTGAAGTATTATTCACCGTCCACGTGAGTTTTGGTTGGTTAGCATTTTTCATTAGTTATACAGTATAACGACTTTTGTTGTGGCTTACCTTCTTGTTTATTTTTAAATTTGAGTTTCCTGAAAATGGGAGGAATCCTCGACAAATTGCATGCCAATAAAGTGACAACACATGAATGTGAAAAGATGGGGACCAAAGTCGATCATGAGTCTATGACTACAATACGGAAGATTCGCAACAATTCATCCGAGCCGTTCAGAGATCTATTTGAGGCACCCAATGTTCTCCTTCTATTCCCCCTTTCATTTCATTAACATTGTCAGCTTGTTTATGGCCCTCTGTATTACATTTTATTCTACGAGTCCCTATTTTTTATTTCAACATACATTGCCTCCTTTCCTATTGCATTCGCTCTTCTCCCCATATTCAACATATCTGGTATTCTTTAGAGCCAATCTTCTTTGATTCTTCTGAAATTATCAAAGTTTTATAATTGGAACATAATTATCTTGTTTTGATGCCTTTGATGTGCATATACTTCAGTGTATGAGGATGATAATTTTTTGGTATATGTATTGCAGAGTCATCCATAATGGTGCTGGCTGAGAATCGACTCGTGACAGAGCAGGGCCCTCGATTTGACTACCTTCTGTTTGGTGACCATCACACTTCTTTCTTTGGCATTTAGCTTTTCCCTTTCCAATGGTATTAAGCTAAAGATGTATGTATTCATTTCTGATTCCAATCCCCTATTCTAGATCTGGATGACACATTATATCCCTTAAGCTCCAAACTAGCTGCAGCATGCACCAACAACATCAGAGGTAATCTTGTAGCTAATCTGCCCCTAAAAAATTATGTAATTTCAATGTTCTTTTTAAGGAAATGTTAATCTTTAGATTTTAATCTAAACTAGAGTCTAAAATGCAACTCGGAAAGCTTGGAGTTGCATATTTAGATTGCCACCGAATAATTTCTTGGAATTTACGTGAGCTTGTTATATGCATCTCCAACTTTGCAACTTGAAGGTGATCAGACCCAGATAGACTATGGGCTTAGTGTTCATATTCAACACGCCCAATATATTGTCTGTAACTAACGCACTGTTGCACACACAGATTTGGATCACCCCACCCCTACTGGGGTTGTAGATGCAATTAAGACTTCTCTTAAGCCATTGAGGTAAATTTTGAGGTTTGAATTGTGTGTGTGATCTGGTTGTTGTGTGACAGATTATGTGAATAAAAAAATGGGAGGTGAAAAGAGAAGAGTCCCCGACTTGAG
The DNA here is from genome assembly GCA_000404065.3 of Pinus taeda. NCBI lineage: Eukaryota > Viridiplantae > Streptophyta > Pinopsida > Pinales > Pinaceae > Pinus > Pinus taeda. The sequence goes on from APFE031321433.1 coordinate 20,916, forward strand.
CAAGAGAGCTGTATAAAACTTATGGGACAACCATGGCCAGACTCAGGGTAAGCATTCAATCCCTATTGTTTCATGTAATTCAACATGGTATTTCAACTTTTAAGGTTAAAATGACTGATTTTTAGTAGTGGGAGTCTTCTGTAGCTGATTACTGAGGAATTCAGCAACCCCCTTATGTGTCATTGGTTAGCAAGTAGCTTAAGAGTGGGGTCCCTTATGTGTCATCGGTTAGCAAGTAGCTTAAGAGTGGGGATATGAGCTGCCTTCAATCAGAACCTCCTTCCTGGAATGACTGCAGAACATCTGAGACATACTATCCATAATTACTCCATGGTTTTTTATGATTTTACTGGCCACTACTCTGCCAGGATACCTTTTGCAAATTCATGAGACTGAAACCCTGTTTCTCATCTATGGTCTTTAAGCCTCAAGGAACTCTCTTCTTGCTTCGCTAATGATAATATATGAATGCAACTATAAGGTGTTCTAGATGTCTTTATTTAATAACTACTACCGATATCAATTTCTAAAATATGGAATTATGATCAACGTTATGGCTAGGAATTGCAATTGGATTGAGAACCTTTTTACTTTCATGTTCATGAATTCCTTGCATATTTTGACAATATTCTTTGTTCTACGCAAGCAGTGGGCTATGAATTTGACTATGACAATTACCACAGGTATCTAAGAAATCTTGTATCATCTTCTAGTTGGTAAATTTACAGCTATCTAACGTTTCAACTTTCGACAAAATCAAAGAAAATGCCAGTGATTTGACTTTCATTGTTTATACTGTTTGGAATAGCATTGATTGCTTTTGGCCTTACACGCTATCATGTTTCACTCACAGGAAACAAACATTTCTTATATAGTTTTGTTCACGGAGGATTGCCATATGAGAATATTAAACCAGGTCCTATGCTGAAGAACTTGTTATTAAGCATGCCTCAGAGGAAAATTGTAAGATCATATGGATCCCTTCAAATTATTTTTACGATGATATTAAATGAAGTCCTAGGTTTTGTTTCGAAACTTATTAGCGTGCTCGTTAACCGCTTGTAACTCTATTATGCAAAAACAAATATTTACAAACAGTGACAAGGTTCATGTTGCAAAGGTCCTTAACAGGCTGGGATTGGAAGATTTCTTTGAAGGCATAATATGTTTTGAGACACTTAATCCTCTTTCAAATATTACTGAAAGCAATAATGAATGGAATATGTCTGCTAATAACTCTACAATCCCGAAGACATCCATAATTTGCAAGCCCTCAAAAGATGCCACGGAGCAGGCTCTTCACCTTGTAAACACTGATCCACAAAAAACGGTATGGTAACAAAGATTTTGATGGCCATTTTCCTTCAGCTATCCATTTTTTCATGAAAATATTGACTCATCCAGGTACTGTAAAAAGCCAATACCAAATCCCCCTTAGTAAACAAAGAAGGATAGCTAACACCTCTGCTTTGGCCCTAGTGTGAGGGTACAGGGGTATCCTATAGTGATACGTTTTCTAAAAATGACCATTCTGGCTAAAATCCCCCAGGGTGAATGACCTAGTTGTCTCTTGAGAAGTTATGTTGCAGTGGTATTTTCACAAGAAAAAGATGTATCTTGCTCTGATCATGTCCCACATACTGCATAACTATCAACTTGTCTTTGAAAACAATCCTTTTTCAACGAGGAGGATCTACAAAGAGAATATTGTATTGAGTCCCAAAAAATAAATCTAAAGGTGTGTGGCAGAGATGTTTAAATAATAAAGATATGTTTGTTAGTCTGATCACATCCCACATACTGATCAATTATACATCTGTTCCCGAACAAACCCTTTTCAGTGGAGAGGAGCTACAAAGGGACTGTTGTACGCAATTGTAATCTAGACTCAAACCAATCTGGCAACCTGCAATTCGACATCATCAAATTTTATTTACCTTATGCATATCATTTCAACAACATCTATTGTAAGAGTTTCTATTTAATCTATTATGTTTCTGGGTAGATTTCCTTTGATGAAAGTCCCAAGAATATAGCCGCAGGAAAGTGTGCATGCCTCCATACTGTACTGGTAAAGACCATATAATTGTAAATGGGATATAATGCTTTTGTAAAAATGCATAATTGGTTGAATCTTCATCTAATTATTCCTTAAGGAGTTTCCCTTTGGAAAAGACTCCCCTGATTGCCACTCTCCACCGTTTTCCACCGTTGATCTTTGTATTAGACGATTGAAGTATTATTCATCGTCCACGTAAGTTTTGGTTGGTTACCGTTTTTCACCATTGATCTGTTTGTTACATGCTTAAAATATTATCCACCATCCATGGGAGTTTTAATTGGTTAGAGTAAAATCGTTTTACAGTGTAACAGTTTTTGCTGGGGCTTATAGTTGGTTAGGGTAAAATATTTATATAGTATAACGGTTTTTGTTGTTGTTATGAAACCAGCTCAAGAAAAGATAGAAAAGATAGATCAACACCTTAGAATTCAGCCTCTTCGAGGGGGCAACCTCCTTTACATTACATAAATGAACAATTCTTGGATGATAGAAACGAAAAGACCTCCTTTCTATATATAGGAGTCTAAGGGGTCATTATATAATCAGAGCCTACATAACAATAATAATG
>APFE031321433.1:23854-63276 GCA_000404065.3 Pinus taeda
TTTTTTCTTCCAATTGTTGTGGTGTAACCTTGTAGGTTGTGGAAGGCTAGGAGAAACAACACTTCCATCTTTATAGTTCTGAGGGGTATGCTTCCTAGTTTCCATAATTTTGCTTTCTACTATGTCATAAAGCCCTTTTACTCTTTCCAATTGTTGTGGTGTTGTTCTAAAGAAGGTGTTGCTCTTTGTATCCTCATAATGTGCTATCATTTCCTCCGTGAGAATTGACCACGTAACAAGTCGTTTACGAGAACAAAGCCCTTTATACCATAAAAATTGATTCGGTTCTAAATATGAAGATGCAATACATACCTTCTGTAACAGTGGTACACAATTTAGATCAAAATATTTCTCCATCCGAAGTATCCAATTTACCGGATTCTTCCCATCAAACTTCCTCATCTTGTTTTTTCTTGATTTTAGGAGCTCGATCTTGAAACAACTGTAACTCTGTACTTTCAGATCTTTAAGTTCTGAAATTGTGACCTACAATAGCCCTCTGTGTCTTCTTTCCAATGCCACCAGTCTGACCCCAATTGGATTCTCCAATGAAGAGTTATGCAAAATATCCCACAGTGACCCGATTATAGACCTTTCTAGAAGAGCGAAATTGTATGAAGTGTCACGTGTCACTATTTGGACCTTTGGCTTTGAAAAATATCTAAAAGAAACTGTAGTCTGTCCTCTTTCTATACATTTTTGTGAAATTGCAATCCGATGCTCAAAGAGAAATTTATGAGGATTTTCCCCAAGTCACCTGTTTGGAATGTAATTCAGGAGTCTACAAAAAGACCAACTTCCTCAGATCATATCTCCGCAAATATAGCGCGAAAAGCTCTGAAATTCGGACTTGAGATTTAGCGCGCTGTCTTCTCAAATGGGTTGTGTTTTTGACTTCTGAAACATCATAGAAAAAAATTTATAGCGAGAATGACACGATGACCTATGTGGAGCAGTGAAACCCTAGAATCCAAAGCTCTGATACCAAACGTTATGAAACCAGCTCAAGAAAAGATAGAAAAGATAGATCAACGCCTTAGAATTCAGCCTCTTTGAGGGGGAAACCTCCTTTACATTACATAAATGAACAATTCTTGGATGATACAAATGCAAAGACCTCCTTTCTATATATAGGAGTCTAAGGGGTCATTATATAATTAGAGCCTACGTAACAATAATAATGTAAGGGCACAATAATAACAATAGTAGGCTTCTATGGGGCACAATAGTAACAATATGGGCACTACATGGGTACATCAATATAATAAGAGGGTTTTACTAATAATAATAAGGGGTTACACTAGTAGTATAGGGGCCTAACAGTTGTGGCATACCTTCTTGGCACTGTGTCAGAGCATGGACTCATTTACATTTACATTGCTAGCGAAGATGATGAAGATCAAAATCAGTGGTTTACAATTTGTTTGTAGACCATTACAATTCCCGACATGAACCGAGGACATGATGAATGCTTTGGTGCTTTCATCAGCGACAATTTTTTCGTTATTAGCCGTGATCTAATTAGGTGGAGTGCGGAAGTTTATGATCCAGAAACAAGGGCATGGACAACACTGGAGACTATGGGAGATAAAGAGAAGGGAAAGGCCCACTGGCATGTATGGTTGTTTATTCTTGCAGCAAGGAGTGATGGAATGTGATTCCAATGAAAACGTGTGGAGGGCACTGGGTTCTCTTGCTAAAACCCTTGAAAGGATTTACTGTTTTGGGAAGATTTTTGTTTACGGTAATGCTGAGAGTAATGTTAAAGTTTGCTATATCTATGAGCCGCCTATAAGAACTGTAGCAGGAAAGCAAACATAAATGATTGGGATGTACAGAGTATTGAGATTTGAAATTAAGTAACAATGATTACCATATTGTCGTTTGAATAATGTAGTCAGCAATTTCACTTTCTTGTTATCCTTGAACATTGGTAATAGATTTTGTCAGTTGAATAGCGTAGTAATAAATTTGACATTAATGTTATACTTGAATGAACATTGGTAATAGATTATGTTATACTTGAATGAACATTGGTAATAGATTTTAGAGAGTTCTTGCATTAAAAATGATGTTATTTTTGGATGAGTTTCAAGGTGCACGACTGAGCAATGTTGGTTGGTTGTTAAAAATTTCAAAAATTTTATGGCATCCTAGAATATTCCAGAACACAATTTTACAGAGATTGAAACTCAAAACTCTTTCTTTAGGTAAATTGTGTGTGGTTATTAATTATTAAATATTTCTATGGCATTCGAGAGGACAATTTTACGGAGATCGAAGCTCAAAATATTTTTTGGAGGTGAACTATGTGTTGTTATTTTTTATTAAATATTTCATTTGTTTCATGGTATTCTAGAATACGAATTATGGACTTTAAATTTGTTGCAGTTTCTCGATGCATATCCCTTCTCTTCTCGTTTCATTTTGTCAATTTTACTTCACCAAAATTATACACACTTTGATCAAATCAGAATATTTAAGCCTCCATTTAATGAGTTCTACTCTCACCATCCCACGAGTCGTGAGATTCGGTAGTTTTGATATTCAAGTTTTTTCATAATTAAAGTTTATATGTTTAGCATAATGTTAGATTCTATATTTAGTCTTGTCATGATTTTATCTTTTATTATGGATAATTTATATATTCAATTTCACGTTTTACTTTCTAGATTCTATATTTAGCCTTGTCATGATTTTAGCCCACAACGACTCAACATGCTATATGTTTTCGATTTTCAAAACAATACTTTCGTTTTATGTTTTGACTAGATCATGAACTAAGATCATGTAAGACATTTTACGATTAATGTAAGAATGTTTAGTTTTTTTCTCATGGAAAAAAATAAAAAATAAAAAGTTTCATATAGTTAAGAATTATGTTTGCATTTTTTTAATACTAGAGAATTTAAAATGATGTTGTTTATTAATTAGGTGAACGAAGTATTACTATAATACAACCTCTAATAATTATAATATGTGTCATGATACATTCAAATAAGCTAACATTATATGAAACACATTTATTAATGTAGTTATGTTAGTTAACTAAAATAAGTTAAAATTTGTAAGTATTGATAAGAGTAAACCATTAGTATTATTACTCATAGTAAGAATTAATGATAGTTATCATCACGAAAAAATTGAGAGAGCCAAATTTTTTTTATAGTGTAATTAAATTATGTTAGGAAAATTATTTTAAATTGAAATTGTTAGAATATATTAAAACATATTTCTTTATAATAAATTAAATTTCTAATAAAGTATTACAATATATTGAAAGGAAATAAATATGTATTACAACAAATTACAATGTAGTTGAAGAAATTGAAGGCAGATGTTGAATCATATTAAATAATTTCTTAAATTCAAAAATTTTAATGTAGCGATGATTTTCATATGGTCAATAATAGAAATAATAAATTACAGGTTATTATAAAAATAATAGAATGAGTTCCATGTATTGATGCACCCTTCATTGTACAATTATAAATGAGTAGTTATTAGTGTTGACAACTAGCAAAACCACATTATTAAATGTGGTTGATATACACAGTAAGCTACAACTTATTATATACTATATTATAAACTTATAATAATATTATAAGCTCACAAAATTAGAAAATGCAACATATTATTCATATTATAAACCCAAAGGGTTATAAAGCACAACCAAATTAATAAATGTGATTAATGCACACTGGTAATCTATACATAAACATATTAGTAAATGTAGTTGAAATTACCCAATAGGCATTAACTGTATAGATTTAACATCCGTATTAATATTGATAATGATAGATAGATATAAATAAAAGTAATATTATAAAAATAATAATTATATTATATTATTAAACCCTATCATTATTATAAATCCAGGGTACTAATATTATTAACTCTTTGGAATTTATTGTGAGTATTAAAATGTTTAGATATTTGTTTTCAGATATTCTAATATGATCCCACTGCAGCAGAGAGAGGTGCAAATGTTGGAGAATTCCTAAAACAAAAAATACTTGTGCCATTTTGTCTTCTTTTGAAGTTGAAAATTCTTCAGAGAAAGACGAATTTCTCTATTTCGTAGTTATTTAAACACTGGGACATAAATAGAAAATGATCTTTAAAACACTAAAGCATGGCACCAATATTTACTGGTCCATTTCAAATTGACATTGAGAAAATAACGTATTACTTTTCAGTACTTGGCAAAACTAACCCATAGAACTTGCTAGAATCCCTACAAATATATGATAAAATATTAAACATCAGATCTATCAACATCAGTCACGCCAACAAGAGTTATCTGTTTTTTTTTCAAATTTCCATTCCAGATTGTGCAATGTATCCATCCTTTTTCATTCACTTCTTAGCCTCTCAACTTTGAACTTCATTTTCTGATTCAATAATGTATCCATTCTTTTTCTACCTTTTCTTATTGTGCCAGAAAAGTTTCTTACTATTTCAGTAATTTGTCCATTCTTTTTGTTTACTAATTGAGCAATGTTTGATATTGTGGGAGCCTTTATCACTGTTGAGGGCAATACCACATTCACTAGGCATTAAAACAACCTCTCTACTGTCTTTCTGAGGCTAGGAAAATTGAGCAATGTTTGATATTGTGGGAGCCTTTATCACTGTTGAGGGCAATACCACATTCACTAGGCATTAAAACAACCTATTTCTGAGGCTGGGAAAATGCAGAGAGGTTGATCTTCATATTGGAAATTATGGAGCATACTATTTTTATTACTAACATTGGGTATGCTTTTTAGATTTTCAAGTCCAGGTTGGGTAAGAATTTAGATTTTGGATGGCAACCAAAGTCTAAAAACAGGGAACATAGGGAGATCCCAAGCATCAAAGATATGGATTCTAAGACTCCAAATATCCCTGGGTGGTGCTCACTTTGTGATGTTACCTATAGAGCAAAGGAAGTTCTTCACAAACAACATGTGTTTGGGAAGAAGCACCAGTCCAGGTTAAAAAAGTTGAAGGAAAAGGGTTCATAAGATGTAGTAAAGCCACAGAAAAAGTAGTCACAAGGACCGGTGGGGTGGTGTTCTCTTTGTGAGGTTAGTTGTGGAAGCCTAGAAAATCTTCATGAGCTGCATATGTCAGGGAAAAGACACCTCTCCATGTTAGGAATGGCAAAGACAAAGGAGCAGGAAACAACAAAGGCTGAGAAAGACAATGTTCTTGGAAAAAGAAAATATGATTCAATGAAGGAGGAAAGAGATATGCCATCCAAGAAACGCAACAAGTTACATAAAGGAGATGCTGCCCATGCCCAACTTATAGAGGATGGAAATTCTAAAGCCCATTTACCTGTCTATGGTGAGACAAAAAGTGTTGTTGGTCGCAAATTTGAGGAAGAAGCTTTTGTCAAAGCTCAAGATGAAGGGGAAAATTAAATGTTCCAAGCTTTCAAGTGTTTTAGGTTTTGTGGACATTAGATTTCAAAATTTTCTTTAAGGTTTTTTGACAGTTGAGACACTTCAGGATTGCAGAATAGAAATATCTGGAGATTCATAAGAAATGTTTTTGAACATGCTGGAATTAAATATTACGTAGGGTTGAATTTCAAAATTTTTGATGTGATTCATAAGAAATGTTTTTGAACATGCTGGAATTAAATATTGCGTATGGTAGGATTTAGAAAATTTTGATGTGATTTTTAAATTTTCATATGTAAAGAGTTCTTAAGGTGGCTGTGATTATGAAAGAATTGATTAACCTCTTTGCAAGTTAATTGGTTTATCCTTTCAACATTGAAAGGTTTTTAGAGAAGGTTCTTTGTAGCAAGGGGCCTTTGTAAAACTGAGGCACCTACTGTCTTTCTGAGGCTGGGAAAATGCAATTTTCCCCATTCACATGGGAGGCAGGGCAATGTTGCCTACCCTTTCACCTCGATTGATACCCATGACCTCAGAGACACGATGATTAGGGATCGCTACAGACAATCCATTATACTTGTGCCATTTTTTCTTCTTTTGAAGTTGAAAATTCTTCAAAGAAAGATGAATTTCTCTATCTCTTAGTTGTTTAAACAGTGGGACATAAATAGAAAATGATATCTAAAACACTAAATCATGGCACCAATATTTACTGGTCCATTTCAAATTGACATTGAAAAAATAACGTATTACTTTTCAGTACTTGGCAAAACTAACCCATAGCACTTGCTAGAATCCCTAAAACATATGATAAAATATTCAACATCAGATCTATCTACATCAGTCACGCCAAAAAGAGGTATCTGTTTTCTTTTTTAAATCTCCATTCCAGATTGTGCGATGTATCCATCGTTTTTCATTCACTTCTTAGCCTCTCAACTTTGAACTTTGTTTTATGATTCAGTGGTGTATCCTTTCTTTTTCTACCTTTTCTTATTGTGCTAGAAAAGTTTTTTACTACTTCAATATTTTTTCCATTATTTTTTTTTACTAATTGAGCAATGTTTGATATTGTGGGAGCCTTTATCACTGTTGACGGCAATACCACATTCACTAGGCATTAAAACAACCTCTCTGTTGTCTTTCTGAGGCTAGGAAAATGCAGAGAGGTTGATCTTCATAATGGAAATTATAGAGCATACTATTTTTATTACTAACATTGGGTATGATTTTTAGATTTCAAGTTTAGGTTGGGTAAGAACTCAGATTCTGGATTGCAACCAAAGTCTAAAAACAGGGCACATAGGGAGATCCCAGGCATCAAAGATATGGATGCTAAGACTCCAAAGATCCCTGGGTGGTGCTCACTCTGTGATGTTACGTGTAGCACAAAGGAAGTTCTTCCCAAACAACATGTGTTTGGGAAGAGGCACCAATCCGAGTTAAAAAAGTTAAAGGAAAAGGGTTTGAAATATGTAGTAAAGCCACAAAAAAAGTAGCCACAAGGACTGGTGGGGTGGTGTTCTCTTTGTGAGGTTAACTGTGGAAGCCTATAAAATCGTCACGAGCTGCATATGTCAGGGAAAAAGCACCTGTCCATGTTAGGAATGGCAAAGACAAACGAGCAGGAGATAGTAGAGATTGGCAAAGACAATGTTCTTGGAAAAAGAAAAGATGATTCAGTGAAGGAAGAAAGAGATATGTCATCCAAGAAACGCCACAAGTTACATAAAGGAGATGCTGCCCATGTCCAACTTATAGAGGATGGAAATTCTGAAGGCCATTTTCTGGTCTATAGTGAGAAAAAAAGTGTTGTTGGTCATAATGTTGACGAAGAAGCTTTTGTCAAAGCTCAAGATGAAGGGGCAGATTAAATGTTCCAAGCTTTCAACCTGTTGTGCGTAAAATGATCTTTGTTTTAGGTTTTGTGGACATTAGATTTCAAAATTGTCTTTAAGGTTTTGTGACAGTTGAGACACTTCACGATTGCAGAACAGAAATCCCTAGAGATTCATAAGAAATGTTTTTGAACATGTTGGAATTAAATATTACGTAGGGTTGAATTTCAAAAATTTTGATGTGATTCATAAGAAATTTTTTTGAACATGCTGGAATTAAATATTGCGTAGGGTAGGATTTAGAAAATTTTGATGTGATTTTGAACTTTCCATATGTAAACAGTTCTTAAGGTGGTTGTGATTATGAAAGAAATTGATTAACCTCTTTCCAAGTTAATTAGTTTATCCTTTCGACGTTTAAAGGTTTTTAGAGAAGGTTCTCTGTAGCAAGGGGCCTCTGTAAAACTGAGGCATCTGCTGTCTTTCTGAGGCTGGGAAAATACAACTGTCCCCATTCACATGGGAGACAGGGAAATGCCGCCTACCCTTTCTCCTCAATTGGTACCCATGACCTCAGAGACACGATGATTAGGGATCCCTATAGACAACCCATTACTGACAAAGAACCCACTTTGGGATTGTGGAAAACAAACTTGAAAGTTTGGAAGCCATGATGAAGAGAATCAAGATGTTGGCTCAAATCCTCCAGCAAAAACTAACGGTGAACATTAAAATGGGATCTGATTTTCTCCATGATGAAGAAATGACTCAAAAGTAACAGACCCGAGGCAATGACTTTGAAAATGTCAACCAAAAACGAATGAAGAACATGCATCATAGAAATGACCAGATAGATAATCATAGCTCCATTCAGTTGAAGCCATTTCAGTTGATACATTTGATTTCACAGAATATTTTGACAAAGGTGGGAAACAAAAAATTACGTGGCTTTGGGAAACTGATAATAGACCATGCTTGGATGGTAGAAAAGGCATTTTACTACAACTAAACTCTACTCTCAAGCCTAAGATAATCACCAATCAATCTCAAGTATGGTATTTCTTACAATTATTTTCAGCTATTACATTGAGGAGATCTGAACTACTTGCGGAGGAAACAACTCTCGATGTGACAAAAGGAAGTTTTTGTTTGTTAATAATATGGACAAGTAATCATGTGGAGGAGAGAAATCAAACACTACTAGAATTAAAGCACTCCCATTTAGGCATACTTGTTTAATGGGATAGGAGATTTCTCAAGATCTATATATTTGGTAATGAGACCTTCATTATTCCAGGCATCGACAAGCATATCAATATACATAACAGCAAGAGAGCAACACTTCTCCTTTAGATTCTCCAAAGTGCCCACATAGGAACCCAAGGTAGCCACTCTTTCACTCTAGGAGTACTGCATATCATTTTAGGACATCATTGCTCCTCTTCAATAGTATTCCTACCCTAAGAGTGTTTGGTTCAGCTTCTTATGCATCATGTACAGGTCCAGTCGTAGTGAATAAAATTTCTTAAGAGCACCAACCTTTTGATGAGTAGATTCCTAGAGATGAACAAATTGGGCTTCAAACAAACAGGAACATGCTTGCTTCCATACATAAGAAAATATGGATAACAATGATTTTTGAGTTGTACAAAAAATGGAGAAGCAATAATTGTTTTGTCATTATCCATATAAGTTTAACCTCTCATTGATATTATAAGGTTTAACATTGAAATGATTATTCTCTAATATGTCTGATTTTGAGTTTGAGTCAGTAAAGAAAAATGCTCAAATGTAACCATGTGCTCCTTCAGCAACCATGATGTCATGGTGACTTGGGAGCTCCACAAGCAATTTGTGAATTTCCAACCAGTACATTAACCCACTTGCAACTTCTCTTGGTAATTCTTTCCTCGCATATCTATTAGATACTTAATAGACATTTTAACATGGGATAATGTCTAAAACACAGGGAGAACATCAAGGTCTACAATGGAATTTATTGTGAGTATTAAAATGTTTAGATATTTGTTTTCAGATATTCTAAGATGATCCCACTGCAGCAGAGTGAGGTACAAATGTTGGATAATTCCTAAACAAAAAATACTTGTGCCATTTTGACTTATTTTGAAGTTGAAAATTCTTTAGAGAAAGACGAATTTCTCTATCTCGTAGTTGTTTAAACACTGGGACATAAATAGAAAATGATCTCTAAAACACTAAAGCATGGCACCAACATTACTGGTCCATTTCAAATTGACATTGAAAAAATAATGTATTACTTTTCAGTACTTGGAAAAACTAACCCATAGAACTTGCTAGAATCCCTACAAACATATGATAAAATATTCAACATCAGATCTATCAACATCAGTCACTCCAACAAGAGGTATCTGTTTTTTTCTCAAATTTCCATTCCAGATTGTGCAATATATCCATCCCTTTTCATTCACTTATTAGCCTCTCAACTTTGAACTTTGTTTTCTGATTCAGTAGTGTATCCATTCTTTTTCTTAGTATACTTTATAGTCTTCAGTGCAACAAATTCTGCAAGTGCATAGACGTGTAGATTCATGTGTTGAATCTAGAAACGTTGAGTTTATTAATGCGGATTAGTTCTATTTTGTTGCAATTTTGATGTAATTCAGGAACAAGTGACGCAAAGAGGAAGAGCCACGAGGATCAACCAGCAGAGCAGGATGTTTCCATTTCCGGTGGTAAATGGTCTTCTATGCAAATTCCTCTGCCTAACCTTGATGGGATTATCTCTTCTCCAGGTACTGGTATTCAGTATACTTTACAACGTCCCATGCAACAAATTTTGCAAGTGCCTAGACCTGTAGATTCATGTTTTGGCTGGAGGAAAGTTGTTCAGTTTATTAATGTGGACTAAGATCCTTTTTATTGTAATTATGATGTAATATAGGAACAAATGATCGAAAGCAGAAGAGCCCCAAGGATCAACCAACATAGCAGGATGTTTCCATTTCTCGTGGTAAATTGTCTTCTATGCAAATTCATCTACCTAACCTTGATGGGAATATCTCTTCTCCAGGTATTGGTAATCAGTCTACTTGGCAGTGTCCCATGCAACAAATTCTGCAAGTGCCTAGGCCTGTAGATTCATGTGTTGGCTGCAGAAAAGTTGTTCAGTTTATTAATGTGGACTAAGATCCTTTTTATTGCAATTATGAGGTAATACAGTAACAAATGACCAAAAGCGGAAGAGCCCTCAGGATGAACCAATAGTGCAGGATGTTTCCATTTTTGGTGGTAAATTGTCTTCTATGCAAATTCCTCTACCCAACCTTGATATAAATATCGCTTCTCCAGGTACTGGTGTTCAATCTACTTTACAGTCTACCATGCAACGAATTCTGCAAATGCCTAGACCTGTAGATTCATGTGTTGGCTCCATCTCTTTTATCTCCTTAACAGATGTGCCTGTGACATGACCCCTTATGATGCCTCATCAATTAAGGACTGTTTATGGATATCAGTTGCTCAATTTCGTACTTGAATGGCCGCTTTCATATGGTATTCCTTTGAATATCTTGGAAAATCTGGGAACATCACCTATTCCATCACTTGATACCATATCTCAGTCATTGTCACCCAGTAACAATCCAATTTCGTCGACTGTGATCCCAAATATGCAATTCTATGATGTCTTATATTTTGACCAATAGTTTAAGGAGAGAATTTTGACTTTGATTTTTGGTGTGATTGCTCTTTTGGAGTATCTTGTTTTCTCTTCAAGAATCAACTATTTTTACAATCTTGTTAGTCCCTTCAAAATGTTACAAGTCTTTCCCCTTTCGGTTGTAAAGACTATAATATTGTATTTTTGTTTTTTAATTAATTAGTTACAAAAAATGATGATATACCATTGTTTAAATTAAAGTTTTGTCAAAATCACATATTGCATTTCACATTATACCTTATGTTTAAGTCTGAGACTTTATTTAACCTCTTCCCAAGATAGATATCCAATTCTTCAACCCATATATCTTATGTTATAAGTTACATTTTGATTAACATTTTTTCGCAAATAAACTAATGCTAGCATTAGTTTACTAACATTAAATGTTTTCATGAGTATCCCTCGAACTTGATCTTTATTTGCACCATTTTAAACTTTCCACCACCTTGTAAGTTTGATGACTTCTAGAATTTGTTTTATAACATGAAAATGTTTGACAAGCGTTAGAAAATCCGAAAGACAAAAATATTTTTGCCTATAAATATTGGTACAAATTTAAGAATATTTCTATAATTCTGGTTGTTTACAACATTTAGAAAAAGTGAATAGATATGTTGATATTTAGGTCACTGACGTAATGCACACACTACATGGATAATCGATTTTTGCACTTTATGCCTTACGTTGTTTCTTTTGCAACATCTGGTGCAAATGCTAGTAAATAATCATAATGAAATCGAATTATTAATGTGATTTCTGCCGTTCTTGGTAAATGAGTGCATATACTAGCATAAGGTATATTTATTTTGTCTAACCAAATAGCCTCATTACATTTGCCTCCAAGGCCTATTCAAGGCCCATAATGATTCCAGTCCCATTGATTTTATGTACATGATTGGAATCTTATGGAAAATAAACAAGCCAATATTTTTATATTATGTAGAGATAACAAAATAATAGTTGATGATTACATTGAAGATTCATTTGGAGGGTCATTATCAACTAGTTAAGAAATATTAATCTCATTACTTTAACCTCTTTATCACATTTTATTAGTACCATGAATGAAAATTTATGAGGTAAGAAGAGGAAGAAAATGGCCCATCTAAATGTGAAGGCCTATAATAACTTATAAACATCTATTTTAATAATATATTGTTTGTATTCCATATGCACTTAAAAATGGGTACACATCTCCATATTAAATGTTATCACAGGAGCGTTGACTAGAATTGGGAGAGTATTGCAAGCCCAAATGAGGTATGCCTCATTCCATTCCCTCATAAATTAGTGAAAGGGGGTGTTATCACCCAAAAATTCTCAAAACATCATTGTGTCAAATTTTATTTTGGTCATGATTTCAAGAAGGTCTAAAGGTCATTTTAGTCTTGATAAAAGAGTAAGTGATAGGGTTTGAAGTCTTAAAATGTCATCTTTCATTTCCAAATAAAGTCATTTAGGTTCACTTCATGGTCAAATAGGTCACATTTTCCATTTAGAATTCATTCCATTAAGTTTAGGGTTAAAGTTTTTCAATCATACAAGAATTCGTAGTTTCGTAGCACAACTAGTTCAAAAAAGGTGATTTGCACTATGAAACTGTTGTGTATGCCCTTTTTTCTGTTTTTAGTAGTCAACTTCCTAGGGGGTTCCTGAGCAATCAGAAACTCATTTTTGAAAACTGAAAGATATTTTTCTTTATAACATACTTAACTATAAAAAAATATGTCAGTTTCTTTAAATTCATTATGAGGTGGGAGAAATTGATGACCCAACTTGTGCTACAAAATTTCTGAAAGTCATTGAGAGAAAAACTCTATTTTCTGGTTTTAGTATTTCACTTCATGATCAGTTTCTGGCCAAATTCAAAAGTCTTTTAGAATTCTGAAAGCAGATTCTCTTCATAAAATCTCTAGCTACATTAACCTCCGTCACTATCCTCAAATGTGTTACCAGTTGAGGGAAACAAGGCTTTCTTTGAAGTCATATTCTCAGAAATAAGAATTTTCTAGTTTTACACATGTTGTTCAAAGACAGTTTCTGGACAGTTAGGTCATGGATCAGCAGGGTCGGTAACAATGTTGGAGGCATCATAAATGTTGAAGACATGGATTAGCAACTATCAAAGAATGTATTTAAGTCTTAGATAAGGTTGTTGAAACATGTTTTAGGAGTTTGACTCCTATTTTTATTAGGACTCCTAAAAGACAGTTCGCTGTCAGTTTGTAATTAAGAGTTTGTTTTATGAGTAAATAGGTGTCAATTTTAGAATTTATAATTATCCTAAGGATGGATCATAGAATCCAAGGTTTTAAATACTCTATATGAAGCATGAGGTCGAATTCCTCATGGTTGGCATTTGTATTAGAAAAAGAAGTTGTGTTATGGGAGCAGGAAATGTGTTTTTCAACTTAATACATAGATCAATTTTACTATTCAAGATCACAAGGGGTTTATGTGTTAGATGTTTCTATGGAATTTTCCAATTATTTATTTGCAGTGGTATGAACATGTGTTACTTATAATTCATTGGAAAATGCTCTAACTTCCTTCACATTCTTGTAGACTATGTTTATTCATTGTGTTACTGTTTCACTTACAAACGCAGACTCCATGTGCCTTGACTTCAATGTTTAGCTGATTATGATGTTTTGTTGAAGACTACTTTGACTCCATGGCCCAATATATGTTTGATAATCTGTAATTCAACTAGTTATACATTTTTGTCCATTCTTATGTAAATTCTAGGAAGGGACTGATATATGCAGAGACAGTTTAACTTTTCTGAAGCTGAGATTTCTTAGTGTACTTCAGTGAGCTTTATCTTCTATCTTTGATATGTTTTACTTCCATAGTCTTAATGCTTATTACTCAGAATTCATCGAGGAACATGCTTTGACTTCCTTTAAGTGTTAAACTATGGTGAATTGAGTTCTTGGGTCCTATCTTTGGATGTTTTTCTTCAATGTTTTAATACTTATTACTCAGAATTCATGTTTATTCATGTTGTGACTTCCTTTAAGTATTAAACTTTGATTAATCACTTTTCCTTTTGAATACCTTTATGTATCATTACTCAAAATTCATGCCCACATGCTCTGACTTCTATGAACTTCAAGTTATTGAGACTTTCTTGAATGTGTTACTCTTTCATTGGAGTATATACAAGCCTCAGTTTTATAAGAAGAGTTATTTGTTATCTTTATCTCTGTCACTAACTCCATTGCCCAATGGTAGCAAGTCTCCATCTTTCAACCTATAAACATATAAAAGCACAAACCATAGAGTTAGGCATCTATCTGTATCTTTAATTAATATCATTAACACTTGAGAAAGGCTTCTCAGGCTGAGGAGGCTAAGCCTTAGCCAAAAGATTGGTTTGAAATTGTTACACTGAGATTGACTTGATGAGAAGCCTATTAGGGTCATATTTTGGTGATAACAGGGGGCATGAGCTTGTTTCATTAATAAAGTTTATATAATAGAAACATTTAAATCTCACTCTTTTTTTAATGGTGGCTTAAGGTTTGATAATAAGGGTCAGCAATTTCCCCTAGTAGTAATGGTAGTTTATTAAACGGTTCCTCTAGTAGTAATGGTAGTTTATTAAATGATTCCTCATATAAGGAGGGAATGAGGGTTTAGTGAGGATGTGAACTCTTAATTCCCTATAAATACTATATAACTAAGAAATATCTCTATGATATGATTATGAAATTTTATACCATATAGTATTATTAATTTAATTATAATTATTTAAGGAGTTTGTAATTTAAAAATAAATATAATTAATGTTTTTAATAACTTTTAAAATTGAAAATATAAATCAATCTAAGTTATGTATGATTATAGAAAAGTGAGTTTCCATTATAAAATTTGGTTAGATATGGTTAGTGAATCATAATTTTATAATATTTTTGTTATTTAAAAAATATTTACAAAATGTATCTATTTTTTTTAATAAATATAATTACATTTTTTTATTAAAAATATCTTTTGAGTAATGGAAGATTTTATTCTCCTAAATCCAACAAACTCTTTCTTTATATAATGTATTAAAATGGATTCTATATTATATATGCATTCTTTATTATATTAATTTATTAAGATTTTTCTTTTATATAGAAACATTCCTAAACACTTAACTAGTCAAATTCTAATCACTTCACTAGTTATTATGGTATTTTTCATTATTTAGAATACTTGATAATTAAGTTGACTTAAAACTAATAAAATAACTTTTGTATTTCCTATCCAATTCCTACTCATGGATTAATGTCTTCACCTATAAGCAATCGCTTTTATATGCAAGCATGTAGTTATGATGCAAAATATGAGCAATAAAGCTTTGATAATATTGGCCTTGTAATGCATTTTGTTATAGCAAAATATAGATATCTTTACCAGGAGGGAAAATTTTATGCTACCTAAAACAAGGATTATGTTCTTTAAGTTGATAAATGTTGCACAATATAAATATTTGTAATAGCATGAATTTGTTTTACAATGTGTTTGATAGAATCTACTTACAATATACATGTATCCATAACTCCTCAACTTGCAACCTTACCTTGATCTTTAATGTTTCTATAATGGTGAAACTCACATATTTTTTTTCTATTAAGAACCTAAATGGAATACAACAGTGATTATATGTTTCAATATCTCATAATTTGGCAAGTTCATATTGAGAACGTAAATGTTGTACAAAAATGATTATATGTTCCAATATCTCATAATTTGGCGTTCATATCCATCATAAGCATTATGAATATATATAATGTACAATGATGAAAATTAATTTCCTTTTTCACTATTCTAGGGACATTAATTTTTGGCTTCTTGATGCTAATGATCTACTTATTCTTGAGATTACACTGTTTAATAGGGACATGGATATTATAGTTTCTATAGTGCCTAATTTTGATAACTAATTTCTCCTTTACCCATAAAGGATTATAAACCTAACATGCTTTTAGATAGATTAGTTAACAGTTATTGAAGCATAATCTTTGTGTTGAGGGGGAGTCAAGAGAAGAGTTGGTGAACACTTCCTTGAGCATAGTATTCTGATATAGGGGGGATGGAGAAGAGATAGTTGAATATTCCTTTAGCTTAGTATTCATGTCGAGGGGTATCCAAGGAAGGATCAATTAACCTTTCCTCACGAATAATACACACATTGAGAGGGACCTACGAAAATGATAAAAAAATATGGATAATCCTTCCATTATCATAACATTCTTATCAAAGGGGATCTTAGAAAAGGATTAGTTGAAATTTACTTGAGCATGGTATTCTCATTAAGGTGAAGCTCTTGGAATGGTTAATCAAACCTTCCTTAAGTATAGTATTTTCATTAGGGAGAAGCCTAGGGATGTGTGAATTGACCCTTTCTCTATATTATTTTTCTCAACAAGGGGAAGTAGTAGAAGGATTAGTTGACCCTTCCTCAAGCTTTACATTCATGTCTAGAGGGAGAATGGTAAAGGGCCAATTGACTCTTCCTCAATCTTAGTATTCACCTCCAGGGGAGCATGGGAAAGGGTTGTTAGATGCTTCATCAAGCTTAGTATTCATGTCAATGGTAATATTAAGGAAGGGTTGGTCAAAATTTCCAAAACATTGTATTTTCATCAAGGGGAAACCTTGGTAAGGTTCAATTGACACTTCTTGAAGATTTATATTTTCATCAAGGGGATCTTGAGGAAGGGTCAAACAATCCGTCTTAAGTCTTTATAGAATTATTATTTCTACTCTATATTAACTAAGGGAATTATTAACGAATACTTCTATAGGATTGATAAAAATAAATAAAAGGAATCTTCTTACAATAGATCAACTTGATTGGTATTGTGAAATAAGAGTAATTCTTAGCTGCATTATCGATAAAACCATTCAACAATATGAAGGCCATATGTACAATGATTTTAGGCATACTTAGGTTGGATAATACAACCATTCCTCAATTGGATGAAATGTTCTAGGTAAAAATACATCTCAGAGTCAAGACCCTTAGGGTGGGAATCTAGGTAAATTGAACTATCATCTAAGGGGATCCTAAGAAGGGTCTACTAACCCTTCCTCTTAATTAATACTCTCATTAAAGGGGAGAATGGAAAAATTTCGTTGGATAAACCTCCCTCAAGGTCATATGTTTCCCATTTATATAGAATTGATCCTAATCTATATTATCTCAAGCAAAGGTTGTCCAACACTTTCTTAAGACTGGTATTCATATCAAGGAGCATATTTAAGAGGGGTTGAATAACCATTCATTAACCCTAGTAATATTAATGAGAGGGAGCTTGGTTCATCAATATCATGTATTGTTTTCAAAAGGGAAAATCCCAATAAATGGATGGTCAACCCTGCCTTTGTATTGCTCACATCAAGGGAATTATTGAGAAGGATTATGCATGCATAAATTCATTGAAACTTATTTAAGAATGAATTTTCATGAATAAGGAGCCTAGGAAATGGCTAACCCTTCATTGAGGTTCCTATTTTCATTGATGTGGAGCTTAAGGAAGGGTTAACACACTCATTCTTAATATTTAGGTTTTCTATCAATGTGGAATTAATATTCCTAATATATATTATCTAAGTTGATGCTTGATCAACCCTTACTCAAGCACATAGGTTTTGCCTTAATTTACAAGCAATATTCATAACATATATAGCTAATGGAATGGATAGGAAACCCTTATTTTAGATTAATATTTTTCATACAGGGGAAACCTAGGTAAATGTTTGGTTGAATCTTCCTCTATATTAATGTTTTTTTATTAATAGCTTGAGAAATATTTATTTTTCCCTTCCTATTGATTTATTTTTGTATCCCAGAGGAACCCAACAGCCCACCTGACACGTAACTATTGGTACACCTCTGGGGTTCTACAACCTGTCCTCCTCTCTATAAACCCAGTCACAATTGGGGGATTTGAACCTTAGATTTCACATTTTTCACAAATTTCACATTAATTCAATCATCAATTAAGCTATCCCCCTGGGACTACCCTTCCTATAGATTATTGTTCTTATTCAGGAAAATATTTAATAGGGGTTGATTTACCCTTCTTTGATAGTAATAATATTATTAAGTGGGAACCAAATTAATATACAACTAAATATTTTTCAAGACCATGGGTTTCTCCTTAGGAGAAACCCCATGGAAGCATTAATCAAAATGTTTTCTAGATCAATACTCTCATTTAGGAGATCTTGGGGAAAGGTTGGTTGTGAATAGGGGTTAACTGACCCTTCCTTAAACTTTGTACTCTTAGAAAGGGGGAATTATTAAAGTATCAATTGACCCTTCCTCAATATTACTATTTTTATCAAGGGTTTGGGGAAGGATTAAACACCCTTCCCTAAGCTTATGTGTTTCTCATCAATGTAGAATTTATATTTGTAATCTATATTATCATGTTTGAGGGTTTATTGACCCTTTATCAAGCTTGTATATTTCCTAACAATTTAAAATTAATATTCCTAATATATATTAGCTATAGGAACTATAAATCAACCCTTAATATAAATAAATAACATCATCTAGGGGGATCCTAGATGGAGGGTTAGTTGACCCTTCCCTCTATATTAACACTCTCATTAATGGTGGAGCTTGAGGAAGATTCAATTAACCCTTATTCCATATTAGTATTATTTTCAAGGGTGATATTGAAGAAGGTTTGGTTGATTACTCTTTGACCCTAGTAATATTAGCAAGGGGTGGAACACAAAATATTTATATGAACCTTCTTCAAGGTCATGGGTTTCTCATAGAGGGAAAGCACATGAAAAAATTGATTTACCCTTTATATGGATTAATACTCTCATTAAAGTGTATCCATGGAAATTTTATACACGAAGAAGCATCAAGCAATCCAGCCTTATGCTTTGAATTATAATTGAAGGGGAACCTAGGGAAGGGTAATGCCACCCTTCCTTAATATTAGTATTTCAAGTATCGTATAGCCTAGGGAAGGGTTGTCACACCCTTCCTCAATATTGTATGTTCCTATCAATGTGGAACTAATGTTCATAATCCATATTATTATGGTGGAGAATTGGTTGATCCTTTCTCAAGATACTATGTTTTATCTCAATGTAGAATTAATATTCCTAATGTATATTAGCTAGAGGAGGGGTTAATTAACCCTTCATTTAGATCAATATTGCCATCGAGGGGAACCTAGGTGGAGGGTTAGTTAATTCACACTCTGAATCATTTTTTTCATTAAGGGATATTTTGAGGAATATTTGATTTTCCTTCCTATAGATTAACAATCTCATCAAGGGTGAGCTTGAACAATGGCTATCTGACCCTTGTTCAGCCCTAGTAATATTGTTGAGCGGCAGTCTAACTGGGAAATATTAAGACAACTCTTATTCAATCTTGTGGATTTTTCATTAAGGGACTACCTTTTAAAGAGTAGGTTGACCCTTCCTCTAGATTAACTGATACTTTCATCAAGGGGGATCTCAAGGAAAGGTTGGGAATGGAGTAGGGTCATAGGTATCATATAAAGGAATTACATGGAGGGGATATATTCCTAAGGGATACTCTACACCATCCCAAGTGTTTTCCTTATTCAAAATTAATTTAGACCCTTATGTGCCCCAAACTAGAAAGTCATGCTTAGATTTAAGATTTTTTTAGTTCATCGTGAATTTCTTGTAGATCCATGTCATTAACCTTCTCTTTTTCATCTAACTACCTTGCTATGATATAATTAGTTTGTTAATATATAGCTAGGGTGATCGAAATTTTGTTATTATGATTTTAGGAGAAGCTAATGTTTAGTATAATGCTAGCAAGATATGAATCAATTTTGGATTTGTGGATTTTTTACCCTTTTTCCTATACCTCTTCTTATGACTACTATAAGTTATGATTCATTGTAGGCTTGTTTCTCTCATTAAAATCTCGTGCCTCTCTTTGTTAATGTTTTTCACTTCCTTAACTAATATTTGTGGGATGTTATTTCTTGCAAGATGGTGTCTTATCCCTATTCACTAGGTTCTCTATGGCCTCTTATGAATCATATTCCTTATTTAGTACTATGGTTGTCTCATACTCTATTTTGGGAACTTAGAGGTTTTTGTTACTTAAATGTTCAATACCCTTATCTATCTTTCCTTCCATCTGTCTATTGAGCAACTAAAAGGTCATGTAGAGACATGGATCACTAAGTATCCCTCCACTCATCATCAACAAGATATGGGTTCCAATCTTTCATGTGTGCAAATAATAGGCTCCATAAATGACATCTTTTTATATCATATTTTCCCTACTTATATCCTCTCTCTACTTACCTAGATTTTGTATTAATCCATTATTGTGAAATATTTATACTTAATGTATTTCCATTACATTTCTTTAATGTTTTACATGAATTTATGATTAAACATTATAAAAGTATCATATTTCCATTTATCTTTGAGATAATTTCTAAAGAAGATGTGCCAGATAGGTTGTTATGCAGGTTTAGATGCCACCATGGGGTGTATTTTGGTTCCAGTTGCTGCAACACTCATTTCTAGTTGTTGCAACACCCATTTGTAATTTTTGCATCACTCCCATGTATTTATTGTGATACCCCTTATACAATTATTGTAACACAATTACATAGTTGTTGCAAAAGAGTTGTTATCATCATTGCTACGACACTCATTTTTAGTTTTCTCAACACCCATTTGCAGATATTGCAACACCCTTGTATAGTTGTTGCAACAAAGTCACATAATTGCTACAACATAGTTGCTACATCACGAAAGTTGAAAGACCCATGTAGAAGCTGCACCAATGGAACCATGAGCTAATACTATCTCCTTGAGTAATTGAAACCATGAACCAACACTAGAACAGTGAGCCATCAAAACCTCGAGCCATTGGAACTATGATCCATGTCGTTACAGTTTTTTCGCTGCTATACATAACAATTATGGATCCATACAATAATAATGTTAATCTAAAAAACACATAGATATGGAAATAATTTTGCAAATCAAAGATAAATTATTAGTTTTAGTGGTTAATCAAGAATCTTGGATAAAAGATCTTGGAGAAATTTATTATTTGTTAATTGTTAGCAAAAGATCTTGGAATTATTCATTAATTTCTAACCATTAGCAAAAATTATGGAAACCATTCCTTAGTTAGGAAATTGTTGTAACCACTATGGATTTATTAAATCCAAAATTGGGTTTTTAGGTATTTGTTATTTCTAGTTTCCATTAAATTTATGTACAAAAGAGAGAACTCTCTCCATTGTTTGAAGAGGACTCTTAGAGAAATGTGTGAATGATAATGGAATGATTTATAATTATTGAGTTTTTATTTTAATTTTAATTTATAATTTCTGTAGTGTGTGATTTAATTAGTTATTATTTTTTGCATATTTATGGAATGTTGATTTATTTGAATTAGCTTAGTTAATTTAATTAATTTATGTTGTCAATGTAACAAGTGTTGAAATAGAATGATATCAACACATTTTTCTATGGAGGAAGGAGCCACTCTAATAGAACAAAGTGATGTGTAATTTAGGCAGTTTTCCTTTCTTGTTGCATCATTTAATTATGTAATTATCTATTCACGTAAGATTACTTTTAATTATTTGTGTAACTAGTTTCTTGTTATCTGATTCAATTTGTTCATGCAATTAGATTACACACGAGAGATTGCATTTATTTATGTAGTTGATTAGTCATGTCCTATTTCAATTATATATCTATTTCTAATGCTCACATTTCAGATTGGATTGCATTCCTTTATGTTTTCGAATCAATGAGATTAAACACAATGATTGCATTTTTTAGTCAGAGTAAAAATAGTAAAGATCTTGGTAAGGATTAGGAAATAGTCTCTTTGAGTGTCTGAGAGTGGGAGTCGGCATAAGCCACCCATTTATTTTCACATGTTTATTTTATTTCTATAATGTGCATTTATTTTCTATCATGTGTTTTTCCTTTCAACATTAGTGAATTTTATTTCTTGCAAGCATGCTTGCTTCACTACGTCTTTTTGTTCCTGCAAGTAGCTTGGCCACTTTAATTCTAAATTTGTAGAACCTTACCAATATTATGAACTATTTATAGCCCCTCTACAAAGCAATCATTGATACTACAACCATAGAACAAATCAGTAGAAGTAGACAATGTAGCTTGCATATATATTGCACAATAACTTGCAAGTTCAATATGATTTCCAGGTCAACAATTTTATGCACAACCTTTTGGTTGTATTTATGAAGCAATTATGAAGGTGATTAAAAGGCTCGTCATTTTTGGAAACATTGTTGGGGAGTTACCAATGATACATTTTCATTATTGCATTGGTTTGAAATTCATAATTTTGCAATTTACATGTTAGATGTTTGATATAAATCATTTAGAGACAATGATTGAATTGCTGAATATATTTGTGGTGATGTAAGAGCCACCCATAGTACTAATCTCTCTTTTTAAGGAAACTTGGAAAGAGGAAAGAAAAGCATTGGTGAATGAAGAGGAACCAAGGGGATGTTGTAGTTTTGAAGACTGAATATGGATTGAGTATCAAAGTATGTGATGCAATATTGATTTCATGGTTTTGGTAGCATTACAAATCACAATTTTGTTGTTGGAAATTCTCTATATTCTTCTATCTTAATATTATTGTTCTCATTCTTCCTCCATGTCCCTTATTCTTTCAATTTTCCATCCAATAACCCATGTTTCTTTCCTACATTACACCTAAGCTCTTTTTTTTTTGGAAAATGTACACTAAATCAATGAATTAACGTTTAGGAAATTAATGATTGGCAATAGTATTTAATTTTACTTGGTGGAATGTAGTTACATGCCTTATATCCTCTATTTTCTTGGTGAAGGATTGTTGCACTATAAGTCCTTAGTGGAAAATGCATAAAAGAATGTAAGATTGATATTAATACATCCTAAATCTAGACCAGTCTCCTATAAGACTAGTGAGCACCATGTTGGGTACCTAGGTGTTTTAGTAGATGGGAATGTGTCCATAGGATGAACAATGGTTTAATCCTTACATCAAGGTTGATATTTGGCCCTGGAGTACAACATGTTGCTAGAAAACCTATACCAATGTTTGCTGGAAAGGTGTGGTTGGTTTCCAGTTGGTATATTGATCCTAATCATATTCTTGCAAGTAAATTGAGCAGTATGATTATTTGATAAATTAATCCAAGCTTTCTCTCTAAATACTTACATATTTATTTTTCTCTAATTGTTTATTGATTAATTAGTATTAATTTATAAAGAATGTAGGACCAACATTGATATATCACATATCTAAACCATTCTCCTATATAAGTGTTGAGCACCACAATTGGGTACCTAGATGCCTTGGTATATGGGAATGTGTCCACAAAATGACCAATAGTTCATTCCTTATATCAAGGTTGATGTTTGGCTTTAAAGTACAACTTATTCCTAGTCAACTTATACTAGAATTTAACCCAAAGATACGGTTGGTTATCAACTAGTATATTTATTTAGATCACATTATTACAAGTAAATGAGAGAATAATCATTATTCCAAAACAAATCCTATACTTACATGAAAAATTAAGCCAATTTTTTCTGCAAGATTGTTTTTTACAAATTCTCTAAAAATAAAATTCAATAGCATCATATTCCAAGTAATGGAGCACTTCATGGACTCCTAAAATGGTTATGTTAGGATCTCGTTTGATACCATGCCATTTATACCTACCTTCTCATTACTACCATATGATATTTTAAACAAAAGAATGTTGATCAAATTCTTCTAGCATGTTGGCTTGACAAATTTACTAAAAGAGAGTTGGAACAATCTTGCTTTGAGAGACCATATGGAATTTTTTTTTAAAATTGTTTCTACTTGAAATATCCTTTGCAATATAGTTTCTATTCCAATTGGAATTTCCAAATTTGGCTATCAACTGAAAAAGTTATGGTCAAAACACTCACTCAATGTCAAATAGGAAATTCCCGACAAGTCGGGATTGTCAATTTTTGGATTATTTAATGGATAGATATTTCAAAATTGTTTATATGGTGTATTATCATATGATTCTTGTTTAAAACTCAATTTTAGTCACTTATATTTTGATTTCATACAAGAAAGTTATGTCTAAAACAATAATTGTTTGTCATACACTCCATTGTTTAACTCTATTTCCTAGTATGTTCATTTGCACATTTGACCCCTCAATTATTATTATTTTTAAAACATGATTTTGTTAGATATACATTAATGAATATAATTTCATCACCAATTGGAATCATTTCAACCCATCAACAAGCAACAATTTTATACCTAAAATAGAATTGTTGGTCTATGCATGAATTAAAAAACAACGTTGTCATGCAAGTCATTCCTAAGCAGATTTGACATCACATATCATGGAATTTTCAAAACTTTTCCCTTGGATTCATAATCACTTTAATCAAACATTATTAAAATAATTTATTAATAAACATTGTCACATATTCTAGCTGGCCAACGCTCTTTAATAGGTAAAAAAAAATGAATTTCTTTATTTGTCTTAATTTGGATCCATTTTTATTAGAATTACTTGTGAAATTTATTTATATGTGTTGGGTGAAGAAAGATTAACCACCTTCTCCACAATATATCATGTTTTATTGCAGATAATTTCTAGTTTTTGTAGGTCTTGAGAGGAACAAGAAGATCAATGTATAAAGTGATTTTTGAAGAAACAAATTCACAAGAAAAAGGCATACTCTCCACATCTAGTAGACAGATTTTGAGTCCATTCATACACCATAATTTGAAGCTCAAAGTATTATAATCTTTCTCCAAAAATGTCTTAATGAAAGATAATAACACCAATACTTTTTCTTGAAAGTTACAAATGGATTGAAGAACAAGACAAAAAATGAAATTGATGTGAAGATAGAGTAAATACTTGT
Organism: Pinus taeda; assembly: GCA_000404065.3. Lineage (NCBI taxonomy): Eukaryota > Viridiplantae > Streptophyta > Pinopsida > Pinales > Pinaceae > Pinus > Pinus taeda. The sequence continues at coordinate 48,724 of APFE031321433.1, forward strand.
GTTCTAGAAATCAAGTTCTATTACCACATTTCTAATACCCTTGCCATAGAGACATCCTTCCATGAGACCTATTATTAATATTGCTCATTCATCAGTACCATGGTATGCCCATGAATTCCTTCTTCTCAGTTCAAAATAATTGCATGACGGAGTTTAGAAGTTCCTTTATTTATGTGGTTTCTTCTCATGCACTATCAAACCTTGGAATGTTTGAAAACCAACTTGCTAGTAGACTTGAAAATAAAATATAATAATAATTCTAAGTGCGAAAACCCTATGGGTGAAATTAGAAAAATATTGTTTGAAACCAACTTGTTAGTAGATAAGATTTTCAAATAAAAATAAAAGTTCATTTCTGAGTTTCTCTTTGGATAAGGTTTCTACATTTCATTGCTCCATCAAAACGTTGTTCCATATATAAGTCTACATATCACATGGTGATCCAAAATATCAAGCTCCACATTATTCTCTCCCATTGATTTTTTCATCATTGTGGACCATTTTGGGCTATCATACACCTTTTGCAAAGCTCATGAGATGTTGCAAAGCTCATGAGACGTTGTTCCAAATAGACTATTACAAATTTAGTGTTACTATAGGTGTTGTTATAGGTTTTATCATAGATGTTTCTACATTTGTTGCAACACCTATCAGCTAGTTGTTGCACCAGCTATTAATTAGTTTCTACAACACCAATTAGCTATTTGTTAAAAAACCTATCAGTCAGTGGTTGCAACACCTATCATTTAGTTATTGTAACACTTCTTAGCTAGGTCTAGGAATTCTTCTTTTTCTTTTATTTAATCTAATTTCATTGGATGCTATGGATTTGTATTTGGAAATCCACTTCGGCCTTTGTCCTACTTCCTCATATTTTTCAATTTATTGAGGGTGGAAAATCTCTTGAATTTGGGGAGGATACCATCACCTTTACATTCCAAAACTTTCCTTCACCATCTCCACTCCAATATCAACGCATACAAATGTTTCAAAGCTTCCCCACAAAGCCTTTTTGTTGTCATGTATTAACCAATAGTAAGAACAATAAACCTCCTTGTTGTTGTCACATAAGAATGAGCAGTGAGAATGACTGCAACATTATGTTGCAACAACTATGATGTAGCAACTAGTTGTTTCTCATGGTTCCAATGTCACAAATTCTACATGGGTGTTGTAGCTTCTATGATGTGGCAACTATGCTGCAAAAAATACATGATTGTTTTGCAACAACTGTATGTCACAACTTCAAATTGGCATTGTGGAAACACACATTTGTAGTTATTGAAACACCTTTATATAATTGCTACAACATAGTCACATAGTTGTTGCAACATAGTTTATAGATTATAGAAACTGCAACATCCATGTGGAAGTTGAAACATTGGAACCATGAGCTAAAATAAGAATATTGAGCAATGGAAAGCATGAGCCAACACCAAAATCGAGAGCCATAGAAATATTGAGCCATTGGAACTGTGAGCCATGCTATTACAATGTTTTCACTACTCTAAATAACAATTATGGATCCATATAACAATAATGCTAACATAATAAAGCCTAATACATGGAAATAATTTTGCAAATCCAACCAAATTTATTAGTTTGAGTGGTCAACCAGAAATCATGGAATTCTTGGGAAAAAGATCTTGAAGTTATTTATTAATTGCTAATTATTATAAAAAAAGCTTGGACCTGTTCATTAATTATGAATTTCTAGCAAATATTATGGAAATCATTTAAATACATATGTGAGTTTATTTAGGTATTTGTTATTTCTAGTTTCCATTAAATTTACATATAAAAGAGATATCTCTCTCCATTGTTTGAGGAGGACTCTTAGAGAAATGCCTGAATATAATATAATAATTTATAACTTTTGAGCTTTTATTTTAACTGTAGTTTATAATTTCTGTAGTGTGTAATTTAATTAATTAATTTACTTGATTTCTTTTGAATATTTGTGGAGTATTGATTTCTTCTTATTAACTTATTTAATTTAATTAATTTATGCTATCAATGTAACAAGGGTTAATATAGAATAATATCACCACTCTATTATATGGAGGAAGTGCCCACTCTAGTAGAACATAGCGTTGTGTAATCTAGGTAGTTCGCATTTCTTGTTGTGTAATTTAATTATGTAATTGTTTATTCATGCAATACTAAAATTTATTTATTTTTATAACCCATTCCTTTTTATATGATTCAATTTGTTCATGCAATTAGATTACTCCTTCGAGATTGTGTTTATTTATTTATGTAATTGATTATTCATGTCATATTTTATCTATTTCTAATGCTTACATTTTAGATTGGTTTGCATTCCTTTATGTTTTTCGAATTAATGATCTTAAACACAATGATTGCATTTGTTAGTATGACTAGAAATAATAAACATCTTGGAAAGGATTAGGCAATGATCTCCACCAGTAGTTGAGAGTGAGAGTAGGCACAAACCACCTAATTCCAATTTTCAAGTGTGTTTCTTTTATTTCCAACATGTGTGTTTCTTTCTATAATGTGTGTTTCCTTTCAACATGAGTGAATTTTATTTCCTGCAAGTGTGTTTAATTTCCTACAAGCATGTTTACTTTCTTGCAAGAGTTTTTACTTTCCTTCCTACACGTGTGTTTACTTTCCTGCATGCATGTTTAGTTCCCTGCAAGTGTATTTAGCCTTAATCACTTTACTTATAAATTTGTAGAACCTTTCCAAGCTTGTGAACAATTCATATGATAACTGCAAAAGTAATAATTGATAATACAACCATAAAACAAACCAATGGAAGTAGAGAGTGTGGCCTACATATACAGTGCACAATAACTCACAAGTTCCATATGAGCCCTAGGTTGACAATTAAATGCACAATATTTTGGTTGTCTTTCTGAAGCAAATAGAAATGTAATTAAAAGGCTTATAACTAGAGTCATCCTGTCATGAACCATGCACCTTGACAATTATAAGAAACCAATAATTACAGTCTAGTTTGAGGAGGGAATCGCCTTTCACAACAAATACAATGCATAGATAAGATTTCACGATCTTAAGACTATGTCTCTTTGGTGTGTGTGTGTGTGTGTAAGAGACAAAGGGTACAATTATCATGAGATTCCACAATGAAAAGTTCTCACTAACATATAACAATATAATAATGGAAATGTAATAACTCATTATCTAATGATTAATAAGGGGTTTTAGGGTTAATAATAGGGCTTAACATGCCCCTGCCCTTCGAACACATTTTTTCCTCAACACTTGACTAACTATAAGTGTATCTACATGAATAAATAATCTTTCCATGTTACCTCTTCCATTGCTAGGTTCTTCAAGTTGATTAGATACTTAGTAATTGTTCAATTTCTTAGCTACATAATACTTGTTTCCAAGATTTTTTCTAGCTCCAGTATGATTTTGTCTTCTTCATTGATCTTTGGTAAAATAGTTTGGACTAGGATATTGCCATTTATTAACTTCTTTAAGCAAGAAACATTGAATATTGGATGTACATGTGAATATGAAGGCAATTCTAGTTTGTCACCCATACTTCTAATCCACTACAACACCTTATAGTGGTGATAATACTTGGGTGATAATTTATTGTCATTCTTCTCTTGCTTGAAGTACATCTAGTTATATGGTTGTAGTCTCACAAATACCCAATTCCCCACTTTAAATTCCCTTTCACTGCAATGCTAACCTACTTGTTTCATCCTTCTTTGAGTTACAACCAAGTTTTCCTTCAATAGTTTGAGAACCTCTCCCTCATGCCCTATGTGATCCTCCATTGCTTGAGCCTCTATAGTCACTTTCAAGCGTAATTTGATGGATGGAGGATGATATCTATAAAGTTTCATAATTGGGGACATTTTTTATGGAAAGATGTATTGTACCACCATTTTACCAAGGGAAACCACTTAACCCAATGTGTCTTTTTATCATGTGCAAAGTACCACAAATATATTTCTCAACATTTATTTATATTCTTAGTTTGCCCATCGAATAGAGGATGGTAAAATAATAAAGTAAACTATCAATCGAGAACTATAAACCTAAAACGAGAACTCTAGCCAAAAACCCCAAAAATTATGAAAAACAACCTGAAAACAAAAAATGTTGTTGTTGGAACAGTGTTTTTTTGGGGGTAAAATTACAACATTTTTTAAAAATGGAAGTTAAAGAGAATAAAAGGCATTTTTTTAATGCAAAAAACACCTTGAAAATGAAAAGTTTTGATGTTGGAATAACACCTCTCCTTTTTTTTTAATTTTTTTTTTTACGGGGTAAATTTTCAACATTTTTTTAATAATGATGTTAAAGATAAAAATATCATGACTTTGAAAAGGCTTAAAATTTCAATGATTTTCAAGCATGACATTAAGGATAAAATATCACATCTCTAAAAAAAGTTAAAATTTGAGTGATTTTAAGGCATGGCATTAAAGATAAAATATCACATCTCTTAAAGCCTTGAAATTCCAACAATTTCCAGCCATGGTGTTAAAGAAAAAATACTTATAACTGTTTTCAAACATAGCATTAAAGATAAAATATCACGTTAAAATTTCAACAATTTTCAACCATGGTGTTAAAGAAAAAATACTTGTAACTCTTTTCAAGCATAACATTGAAAATAAAATATCAAGACTTAGAAAAACCTTAAAATTTTGACAAATTTTCAACCATGGAATTAAAACCAAAGATCATGGCTACAAAAAGTCTTAAGTTTTCAAAATATTTCAACCATGGCATTATAGAAAATATTTATGACAAAAAAAACTTTAAAAATGAACACCTGAATGAAAGAGTCACCATATCAAGAGTAATTTATTTTTTAAATGCTAAAAATATAGTGATTTTAAAATCTTGTCCTAAGACAACTTCACACGTTACAACAAAATTTTAAAATTCAAACATCAAATTGATACACAGTATAGGCGAACTCGACCCATTGTAATGAAAACTTAAATACCAATCATGAAATTGGCACATTGTGGGGGTAGACTTGATCCATTATAATGAAAACTTTCAAATTAACTATCAAATTGACACATAATGGTATCGAGTTGCTAGTTGATGATCGACACTGACCCCCTGATATATATATATAATTAAAAAAAAAAAAAAAAATTTTGAAAATTTCAAAAGAAAAAAAAAATAAAACATTGGAAAAAACAAAGAAGAAAGAAAAACACAAAAAGTAAATAAAACAAAATATATATAAAACATAAAAAATTAAAAAAAGAATGACAAAAAAAATCAAATACATAAATTTATAAAAAAAATACAAGAAAATCCAAAACATAAAAAATGTAAAAAAAAAATTTATAAAAGAAAAATTTAAAATTCTTAAAAATAAATTAAAAAAAAAATAAAAAAAATACTTCTAAGAAAAATAGTTATATATATATATATATAATATATATATATATATATATATATATTATATTATATATATATATATATATATATATACCATCTCTTTGGTAATAATTTAGGGTGATGTAATTACGATCTCCCTGTGGTAATAGAAAAACAATCTGGGGCACGTGCTTCTGCAGTTTGGCTTGCTGATATCAGGTAAACACATTCCTTATAGTTTTCTAATACATATCTGCTCATATATTTTCAAGTATGAATAATTCACCATAATTACCAAATATTACCAAAGGTAGACCTAGCACAGTGACTCTACAGAGCCTCTATGAGTATATAGAGTCTTTAGAGAAATGTAGAGAAGAAAGAGAAGTCAAGCTACAAATAGAGTTAGTAGCCATGCAAGAAAATAAATTCACATCTCTTAAAGACAAGATCCAAAAACAAATAGAAAATAAAATAGAACTATTGGAGAATAAGATGGAGGCAATGGATACTAGGTTACAGGTTATAGAAAAATGAAACCAAGATATGAACTAAACATCCCAACAAGTAGACGTTGATACTTTAGAGAGTCTTAAAATGAAGGACATGATTAAAGAGCTAGAAGAAAAAGTTAATAGCCGCCTCACCCTAAACAGTGTCGTAGGTAAATTGGATATCAAACCAATTAAAGATGAAATCAAAAAAATGGATAGAATTAGATCATGAGCATAACAAAAGGGCCTCAAATCTTATAATCTTCAGTTTGAAAGAGGAGGTAGATGAGGATACTTTAGCCATAGCCCAGAAAGAATTACATGACATATTACAAATTGAAATAATGTGTCTCATAGAAGCAATAAGGTTGGGGAAACTAACTGAGAATAAAGGAAGGCTGATCCGAATAAAGGTGAGCTCTACTGACCATACGTATGAAATACTTAGTAAAACCTCACGTCTAAAGGGAACAAGAATATTTATAAATGAAGATCTTATTCCAGAAGATCAAGCAGAATTGAGAGAGGAGGTTCAAAAGGTAAAGGAAGCTAGGAAGGAAGGAAAATGGGAAATAATCAGAAATAGAAAAGCCGTTATTCGAGATAGAAACCAAAAAGATAATAATAAATAGCAATTCAACATGCTCCAGATTATTTTTTGGAGCTGTTGGGGTTTTCCATGGAACAAAGGCCCCAAGCTAAGTTGGATCTCGAATGATGTTGATATTATGTTGCTTGTTGAAACTTGGGAGCACAAAGAATCTAAGGTCCCTAACATAGATGGCTTTACATTATGGTCTACCTGGAATTAGTGATCCTCCCATAGAGGCATTGGGGGTATAACTTGTTACATTAAGAAGAACATCTCTCCCCATTCTAGGATTTATAAAAATGACCCTTACAACCAATATAGTTGGATAGAAATTACTGATCTTTATGATAAAAAGACCTACATGGAAATCTGTTATTTCCCCCCATCAATTATAACTTCTATAAGAAAAAGAATCTAGATAAAAATAGTCCTTACAATGGTCTAGAGAATGATATTTCTAGCCTAAGGAATGAAGGCAATATCCTTTTAATGGGTAACTTTAATGCTCAAACTTCAAGCAACCAAGCTATTCTTCTAAGCAATCATTCCAACCCTAATCCTCTTTGGTTAGACAAAGACCTTCTTCTAGCTAGCTGGTACAAAAGGAGCTTTGAAGACCTTGAGGAGAATTTGTTTGGGTCGGAGCTAGTCAAGCTCTGTAGTGCTTAGGATCTCATAATTTGCAACGGTCTAAAGAAGTGGCCCAATTCTAGCCAGATGACTTGCATCCATGGGCTTGGTAGTAGCGTGTAGAATATGTTATCTCTAATATCCCTCTATACAATGAAATAACAAATTTTGACATCTTAAACAACCACGAGCTTGACTTTGATCATAGGCCTTTACTTATAAATCTCAATTTTGTCATGCATAGAGATCACATAGAAGATAATCCTTATAGCCAAAAGAAGTTCATCTTTGATAGAAATAAAAAGATCTCTTTCTAAATGAATTAAAAACTAATTTGCTTCCTTTATCTAATATAGACAACATAGAAGATCTATATCATAATTTTACTACAACCCTCTCATATTCTATTAAAAAGTTCTCAATTGAAGTTTCAAGTAATAAAAGAAATAGCAAAACCAACCCATGGTATGAGAAAGATTGTAAAAGTGCGAGGAGAGAAATTAAGGAAGTTTTTGATGAATCTCTTAAAATTGGAAAGATAAAAATTTACAAAGCCCTAACTAACAGGAAAAAAAGGCAATATATTCGTAAAAGACAAGAGAATCTCTTACACCTCTCTAAGGTAGTTCCTAAGAAATTCTAGAGGCAGATTCTAACTAGGAAAACTAAAGATAATAATAAAATTGCTTTACACAACTGCAATTCCTATCTTTAAAAGCTTTATGAATCTCCAAATGTCATGGATAACTTTGAAACCCTGCTCACAACAAAATAAGTTTTCTCGTTAGAAGACACTGATTTTGGGGTTAATCGCTTGGCTAATGGGAAATCTAAGGAAATTGAAGGTTACTAGGCGAAAATCTTAAAAATTGGAGGTCCTGTCCTCATCCCCCACATTCACAAGCTTTTCAATCAAGCGGTCAAGCAAGGTTTCTCTAAACCATGGAATCAAAGGCTCATTATCCCTATTTTTAAAGGTGGGGATTCAAATAAACCCTCTAATTATCGAACAATTATGACCAACCCTCTCCTAGCCAAGTTATATGGTATTATTTTGGAAAGGAAGTTAAGCATATGGCTTGAAAGTGAAGGTAAGCGAGCTAAAGTCCAAGCGGGTTTCAGAAAGCAACACTCAACAACAGACCACCTCGTTACACTTAGTATCATCGTGGAGGAATTTCACAATGATAAATCCAATCTCTTTTTCTGCTTTGTGGACTTTTGAAAGGCTTTCGATATGGTTCCTAGAAACAACCTTTGCAACAAATTAGAAGAGCTAAAGGTTCCTTTTGAGTTGAGATCTACCACTATAAGGTTATATGAGAATGTAATTGCCAAGTTAAAGAGAAATGAGGAGTGGTCAAAAGATATTAAGTGTAATATCAGAGTTAAAAAAGGTTTCCCCCTCTCCCCTACCCTATTTGGCATTTACATTGACAAGCTAGAAGGTTGTTTAGAGGAAGCAGAATGTGTTGGAACGATCTTAGTTGGGATAGTCATCATCCTTCTTATCTACGCTAACGATATTGTTCTTCTTGCAAGGTTCCCATCTGATCTTGATAAGAAACTTATACTTCTTAAGGATTTTTGCTCTACCATGGGTATGATTGTTAACACTAACAAAACAAAAGTTATGATTATTAAATCCAAGAAGGACACTTACGTTAATTTTATGTATGACAATAGTAACTTGGAGGAAGTGTCTTCCTACAGGTACGTAGGAATTGATATTCATCACAAGCTCAACTGGAACTATAACATTGAGAAAAGGATTAATGGGGGATGGAAAACTTATTTTGGTCTTGAAAATAATTGTAAAATGAAAAACCTCGTAATGTGGGATAGAAAGAAGTTCCTCTTTGAAACTTTAGTCACATCGGTTATCTTATATGGATGTGTGGTTTGGGGTTGTAGCATCTCTAGAGAATCCCAGAGAAAGGTTGAGCAAACCCAGAAGTGTTTTATAACATATAACCTCAAAATTAAAGGCGACACACCCTATTCTATTCTCCTTATAGAAGTGGGTCTTTCCCCTATCGAGATCCTAGCTATGATTGGGCTTCTATTGTACAAGCACAAACTCAATAACATAGGACACCACAGACTTCCTAAGCTAGCTTTAAATTCCATCCAAAACCACCTAAGGCTCAAACGAGGTTGGTATAAAGACATCAGGGCTTGGTTAAACCATTGGGAGATCGACGAGAATGTTGCATTGCAAAACATTAATAACATTAAAAATATTGTTACTTCTAAGTTCAAAGAAAAAATGTGGTGTGAGAGAGATTTAGAAGCTAAAAGAAAATTAAGATATTATAAGGAGTTCATCAACCCCACCCTAGAAAATCAAAAGTATCTCTCTGTTTTATCTAGCTCAAAGAAGAAAATTAATATAGCCAAGATTAGAACGAATTCTCATGAACTCCATCGTGAAATGGGTCGTTGGGAAGTTCCTAAAACACCATGGATGGAAAGGTTCTACCATCTCTGTGAGAATACAAACATTGAGGATGAAAATCACTTCCTCTTAGAGTGCTCCATGTACAACCACAATAGATCTCAGTTTCAAAATCTTTGTTGCAATATTGACCTTCCTAGCCTTTTACATTGTCAAAATTACAGTGAGCTCGGGAGGCTTCTCTCCAAGAATTTTGAGCATAGGAATAAAATCTTAAATCAAACTAAATAATTCATTTCTTTAGGTGTGATAAACCAAAGTTTGGTCTTAGTGGACGTTAACCATCATCATCATCATCATCATATATATATATATATATAGAATAAATATATAAATATATATATATATATAATATATAGATATACTAAAAACAAATAAATAAGACTGATAAGTAAAAAACATTAAATAAATAAATAATAATACATTAAAATAAAAATTAAAACATTAAAAGAATTAAAAAAATGAGTTGTCTTTAGTGCGACTTTTTGGACCTTACGATGCCAGAATCCGGCTAAAAAATCCGAGGTGGAATCTTGATTTGTGTTATTTAAGCTGTTTTTTTTACAACATATATGGATTCAACACCCTAAAAAGCCCCTAGGGCACTTCGATTGTGTGTGGGTTACCCATCAACCTTATGATTTCAATAAATTCCTACTAGATTTTAGAGTTACACCGGAAAAACTTCCAAAAAGTCTCACTAAAGACGACTCGAAATAAAAAAACATTAAAACAATTTATTTTGAAAAAAAGAAAAAACAAAACATTGAAAAAAAATTAAATTGAAAAAATAATTTAAAAAGAATAATAATAATAAGTAAACAAAAATAAAAACTTACCATTTAAAAAATAAAAATAAAAAGATAATAAAGTAAAAAAAAAGAGGAGGCCCCACGGACCTGGGTGGGGCAGGTGCGATTTCTAGATCGCCTTGCCCCAGGCCCATGTGGCCTCAATGTTTTTGTTTCTAATTTTTATATTATTTAAATGTTTTTTTTATTATTAAATAACTTTTATTATTATTTTTTAATTTATTTTTTTTATTTTTGTAAGTAAGCTTTTGTATTAAGAAAACAAAACATATTCTACAAAAGGACTGCCCGGGAAGACTACAGCCCGAAGCTCTGCTGAGAACATGACAACTAGACCAAAGGACCTCCTACAGAACCCCAAAGAAAGTGGGCAACCGGCAAGGATAGACTATCCACCTTGGCCTTGAGGAGTAAACAAGAAGAGAGCAGTGCTTAACAAGAAGCATACAGACGAACCAAGAGACAAGAGCCCGGCTAGGGATTCAGCCCAACATGGGTGGAATCCACAGTGCGGCCCTTGTTACCTTTCTTTTTACCAACTTTGACCCATCCAAGATGATCCGGCTGGGATGGAAAGACTTGCACACTAAGTTGGGTGGACGGTGAGATCTCCTTGTCTGAATCCAAAGGAGAGGTCTCATGAGAGCGCTTCTGCGTGAGAGGTGGGGCCGTGGACACCTCAGGACCTGCTGAGGGCGGGTCCTGTGCAAGCGAAGTGTCCATCCCGTCCTCCTCCACTTCCTCTTCATCTGAACTGGAACTAAAATCATCCATGGGGGGTGGGTCACAGTGTTTCCAGCTTTTGGATTTTGGCTTAGGAGCAGCCTTCTTCTTTTGGGTAGGAATCGCTGGACACGATCTATGAAGGTGCCCTGCGAGATGGCAATTTCTGCAGCGGAACGCTGTGTTCTCGTAATCTAGGGTCTGGGTCCAGTAGAGGTCTCCAACCTTGAGAATGATCTGATCTGGTAATCCTTTGCTCATGTCTATTTCTGCGCAGATTCTGGTGAAGGTGTAGATGCCCTTTCCCCTCTAGAAGTGTCTGTAGCTAGAAAGCGGCCTAGAGTGTTACCGATTCCTTCAAACACAGCAAAGTGCCATAAATGAACTGGAAGGTTTGGAAGTCTGACCCAGATGGGGAGTTTGGTAATAATAGCTGTGGAGGGATCAAAATCTGGGAACCAAGGGGTTAAGAAGAGACCCGCCGAGTCCCAAAACCAAGGGCCCCCAGTTAATGATTTTTGATAATCCTCACTGTCAACAAAAACTACAATGAAGAAACCTTTAGAACAGAGAAGAACCTTGCAATTGTTGGTCCAGTTGAAGTGAACCCATTTGTAGAGATCTTCTGTGCGTGGCCATAGCCCATTGAACCTGCAAATAATGCCAAATTCGGAAAACAATTGGAGCTGCCTGTCCATCATTGGATGCATTGCTTCAATGGAGGGGGTTTCCTCCAGCTTGTCCACCAAAAAATGTTTTGGAACTTGGGCTGGTGAGGCGGAGTTCTTGGGTTTCTGAGCATGGACAACATCTCTGTAAGAAAACGCTGCTGCTGAAGATGACTGCCCAGCCGCTCCCCCTCTCAAACGAAGGGAGAGAATGATGGAAGAATTTCTTTGAATGTCGTAAACTGAAAGGGGCAAGAGATATTCAAGTTGTTTACCTTTGAAGAGGAGCCTTTGAGAGGCAGAAGGAATCCCCGTCCTGAGGTTCAGTTTTTTCTTGAGGTCCTGTACAAGATCTGAAGAGCTCACCCACTGAAGCAGAGTATTGCCTGAGAGGAGCGCTATTAGGATCTGGAAAGACTCGGATTGCTTTGGCATCTATTGTCCTCTTCAAGCCTGAGACGAGAGGACGCTAGTACAGGAACAGCTTGCCAAGGGCCCAATCTGAGCCTGTTTTCTATTTCCTTGCGCTGGGCAGCACACGATATTAGTCATTAGGTGTGGCTTGAGAGGGGGCATGGCCTCTCTGAAGCTTGCTTCATCAATCTCTGCTAGGCCGAGCAGAGGCAGGACTACCATCGGAGGCCGCTTCTCACGACTATTTCTTAGAGACCAGCTTCGAGAGACCATCTCTCTGTGTTGCATTTCGTCGAACACTTGCCACGCATCCTCCCTACGCAGGCATTTTTCCGATGTTTTGAGTTCAAGATTTCCTGGAAGCATTTTTATTCCCAGGCTTCCAATCCATGAGTGACGCACGGACAGGGACTGATTTGGAGGAAGAAAGACAAAGAAAGTGGCCCAGCCTCCCGCCCAAAAACGGTTCTGCGGAAAAGGAACCGAATAGGGGGTTAGCACCGCCATTGAAATCGACACTGAACCCTCGAGCGGAGGGAACTCTTGCTGTACCGCTGTTAAAAAGCTGTTTCCAGTCTTGCCCAAGCAAAAAGCCCTGCGGGGTTTCTGGCAATTACCTTCACAGGAGAAGCCGAGCTGGTGTAAGATGCTGGTACTTAGTTCTGCACCTCCGCCGGTAGCTATCTGCTCATGGACTGAGCTGCTCGAACCCCAAAAGAAAAGCAGGCCAGCCACAGGACCTGAACTTGGGAGACGAAGCGCCGAGGGGAAGAAGCAAGTCCTGGCAGCGCCGTCCTGAGAAGCTCTGGAACTTCTGAAACCGTTAGCTGAGCACGCAATCGTTTTTTCGACTCATACAACCTGAACACTTTCAAATAACTTTTATTATTATTATTATTATTTTTTTTTTCTCGGTAAACTGTCTAACTATTATATTATATGTACAGAAAGAAGATTACAGACATTGTAGCATGACTTTGACACTGGCTTCCATGGCCACCCTCGGCGCCATGGGTGTAACCGACTGAACCGAAAGCTCCCACGCAGGGGTAGCAACCACCATGTTTCCTGAAGCCTCTGGATGACAGATTGAGGCTCAAAACAGTTCCAAAAAGACCAAAACAAGACGCAGACTATCCATTTTGCTTATAAGTAATCCAACCCATGCAGGGGCGGCCTTCCGCGACCGACTGGGACTGTATATACCCAACAAACTGACACTGAGCATGACCAAAATGAACTGAGACTTTTAAAAAACAACAGTAAGACTGACTGAATTCTAACCCAAACCAGGTGACCCGCGATCGACTGAATTCTGGACTGGAGCAGTGTGAGGGTGACCGCATCTGGAGCTCGCGCAGGGAGGCTACTCGTCCTCAGGAGGCTTCTCCTCTTCAATTGTGCACCAGCCTTGACCTTCAGGGACCCCCTCCCACATGGCCGCCCATTTGGCACGCTCCTCGTCTATAGCAGTTGTCGTCCTGGAGGTGGAGGGGTCTGCCATGGTCGCTTTCCCTGAGGTCCCTTCCCCACTTGGAGGAGGCAACAAGGGGTTAGCTTGTTCCCGGCCTGCAGGGGGTGTAGCCTCCCCTCTTGGTGGCACTTCCTCTTCGGCACCCTCCGGGACTTGGGTAAAGAGAACCGAGACGTGAGCACAGATGCCGTGTGTATCCCGTGAATTTCCGAGTTTGAAGACCACAGTGCCGAACGCAGGGAGGGCTGGGCCCTCCTCGCTTGCTCCTCCAACCTCCGTAATTTTCCCTGCATGGAGAGGCGTAACTCCCGCCCGACGGTAGCAGTAGCAGCAGCAACAGTGGTGGTGCTCCCGCTCTGCTCCACCACGACCACGACCCCGACTGGAACCTCGTCCCGAACCCCTTCTGCTGGGCTGCCTCTGGCGAAGCCTAGCCATGGCCAATTTCTTCTCTCCGGTGCTGGCTTGGATCTGGACGCGTGGCTTCCCTTCAGCTAGAATTTGGCACTTGCTCCGCTCAAGCACCACCACCACCTTCGTTGCCTCTTCCACCGTATTGGCCCCCCTCGCTTCTGAAGTGCATAGCTCAGAGTTCGCCTCCCGAACCTCTGAGTCTGCCTTCCTGCCTTCCGAGGAGCCTTCCGAGGTCTTATGGCTCGCCGCAGAGTTGAAATGTCGAAGGGACCAGAGGGCAGCCTGTGATGGTGCGCACTTCTTCCCGCAGCAAACTCTCCCTTGCAGATTCTGCCACCAGGTGACTGAAAGAACTGGAAACCTTGGCCTGATGCCACCCTCGGCCCAATATTTATCACCTCCCCATTGATCCGAGCACCACCATCGTTCCCCCATCCCGTCAACCTGCGCTGCATTAATACCCTGCGCTCGCCTCAGCCGAAATGAACCGATGGCGGCTTTGATCATGTTGCATTT
>APFE031321433.1:71965-129628 GCA_000404065.3 Pinus taeda
CCTATCAAACTTCTTTGCATATTCACCTCCATTGTCTAATCTAAGACACTTCAATTTTTTTCCTGTCTCAATCTCAACCAAAGCTTTCCATTTCTTGAAAGTATCAAATACATCAGATTTATTCTTAATACAATAAATCCAAGTTTTTCTAGTTGCATCATCAATAATAGTAACATAATAACGAGAGCCACCGAGAGATGATACCTGAGCAGGTCCCCATACATCTGTATGCACAAGCTCCAATTTTTCATTCTTCTTTTATTTCCCAACTCTGAGAAATCTGACTCTCTTCTGTTTTCCATAAATGCAATTCTCACAGAAGTCCAAATCAACATTCTTCAAACTCGGCAACAAATTCCTTGAGTGAAGAATCTTCATCCCCTTTCACTCATGTGTCTGAGCCTATGATGCCATAATGCTGCATCTGCTCCTTTGGAAGTTAAAGCATTAAAAGAGTTAGAAATACCATTGCATAAATACAATGTAGCAACCATTTCGCCTTTTGCTATTACTAGGGCTCCTTTGGTGACCTTCCAAACTTTATCTGTGAAAATTGTCACACAAACTTCACCGCCTAACTGCCCTGTTGAAATCAAATTTTTCTTCAGATTTGGAATATGCCTTACCTCCTTTAGTAGCCATTGGTTTCCATTCTGCTATTTTACAAGAACCTTACCCATTCCAACAATGTTACAGGGTTTATCATCACCCAAATGGACTTGTCCAAAATCTCCTTCAACATAGTCATGAAAATATTTCTTATCAGGTGTGGCATGGAATGAGGCCGCTGAATCTACCGCCCAGGAATCAGTAATATTTTCGAAAGAAAGAATCAAAGCATATTGTAACACCTCACCTGTCACATTTGCTTCATGATTGCTTTCTTGCTATGCATCTCCTTCTTTTCCCTTCTGAGATCTACAATCTTTCTTTAGGTGTCCTTTCTTTCTGCATTTCCAACACACTATCCCCGATCTGGACTTGGATCTGCCTTTCCTTGATTTACTGCGATATCCTAAGCTCTTTCCTCTTTCCATTTTTATTCCCCTAGACTCTGCACTTAAAGCATTACCCGATGTCTCACCGGAGATTTTCTGTCGCATTTCCTCGCTAAGGATAGCACCGACAACATCATCAAACTTTAAAGTACTCGATCCAGAAATAGAGTTACTAATGGCCATTACTAAACCATTCCAACTTTCTCGCAATGAGCACAAGAATAACAAAGCTCTAACTTCATAATCAATGTTTACCCCTAATGAAGATAACTGACTTGTAACAATATTAAAATCATTTAAATGGTCTGCAACAGATCCACCTTCCAACATCTTCATATTAAATAACCATTTCATAAGAAATACCTTGTTTAAGGCTGAGGATTTTTCATATAGTTTCTCCAATGCCTTAATCAAACCCTCTGTCGTTGTTTCCTTCGAAATGTTGAAGGCGACGGATGCTGCGAGGCACAACTGTGCTGTTCTGAGTGCCTTTCTATCAAGAAGGTTTCATTCTTCATCTTTCATACCCGTCGACATCTTTGTTTTTCCACCCAATGGTAGGTACAGATCTTTCTGATATAGATAATCTTCCATCTTCATCTTCCATAGTGAGAAGTTTTGGCCGTTAAATTTCGTGACCCTAAACTTACCATCTTCCGCCATTGCTCCCACTCGAATGAGTAACCATTCTTTCTTGCGAGTTTATCAGCCAAATAGACCTTCGGCTCTGATACCAGTTTTTAGAAAATTATATATTACGGATCAATGGAACACATAGAATATTGCAGAAATATAAACACAAAAAACACATAAAACCAGAGAGACACAGATATACGTGGTTCACCCAGTTTGGGCTACGTCCACCCAGAATAGCCAATCCTTCCTTTCTATTATCCAACAAAATTAAGAGACACAACCTACAACAGATACGCTATAATATCCTCTATTTTCTCTCACAGTCTCACCTCTTTGTTTCTCGCTCAGAGAATACAAATCTATTACACAGCCTCAAATACAATGCCCTCATGCAAAGAGAGGGGTTTCCTTCTATGGAAAAAAACCCTAAACTAAACATAAGTTATACCGTTAGATCATCTGCCTAATGAACGACCCAGATTCACTAGAAATTACTATAGTTTTACAAGGCAATTTTACATCTGTTATTGGCTTCGGGGGCGCTGCCCCTAAAACCCCTGTCGGTGGACTGCTGGCCCTCGAACCCCACAGCCGGGGGGGATCACCCCCCCCGAACTCCCGCATGGGGGACAAGTCCCCCCCGTACCCCCCCCAGCGTGGAGGGTCGTACAAACTTCCTGGGGTATACATCCGGCTGAAACAAAGACCTCTGAACAGTCATGCTTCACACCCAACACTTCAGCTTCTCTAGACTGTTCCATTGACTTCATAAGGCTTCAATTAGCCTAGCTAGCCTCTTGTTTCACTCCCTCTAGTCGAAAATGGCTCTTGGAGTGCATTAGTCAATATCCCCTAGGGATACTCCACTAAATTTGGTGAACTACACTTAACTCTAGTTAAATATAGCATAACTGCCCTTTTTATCCGCTCTGCCAAGTTGATCTTCAAAGGAGAGATGTTACAATAATTATTTTGGCACACATATGAGGCAGTATAATCCTGACGATTTAGGATAATCCTCACTGGAATCATTTCAAATAGAGGAATCTCCATCATCGATCTATCCCGCTCGAACCAATAGATATCGCGTCGTCTGCTCACCAACTAACCGAAATGATCTCCAATGTCGATATGACCCGTCCAATTGAACGGTTGTTGTGCAATCTCACGCAGATTCTTGCATGACCGATATTAGGTCGAGAGCGCATGAGAAAAGTAGTTTTCCCGTGCTACGTGTTGACTACTAAGGTTAATTGCGTGAAATCATAGAATACCATTTACAACTTTTTGTCTACGTGAGATACCATTTCTCACTTTTTGAATACTACCCACGTGCTCAATACAAAACTTAAAGAAAGACATTTAAGGAAAGGTTTAGCACTTACCCTAAAAGGGAATATTCCAAGGAATATTCCTTGGAATATACTTTTTTTAATATTTTCAAAAACCAAATTAATCTTGGTCAAATGTCCAAAAATTACAGTTTACTAGGCTTTTCAAATTGCGATAACTCCTTCATGCGATATTGGTTTTTCAAATCATTCATGGCACCAGAATCAGGAAGATGAGATCTCTCCGATCACTCAGGTTTGAAACTCTTTCGAACACTTTGAAATTTGAGTTATCACTAAGGTCATTGATCAATATTTGATCACTCCTCCCCATTAGGAATCTTTTGGACCCCAAAAGACTGATATACTGATCTGTACAGTAGATGAGAGTACAACACCCTCTTCTTTCAGCCTCCATACACTTTCCTTGCATGGCTAGTGCCTTTTAACCAAAAATCGAACGTAGCCGACACTTCCCAACCTGGATGCGCTTGTCTTCTTGTCAAGAACCGTTTTCCTTGAACTCATTCATAATTTTTGTGGAGAAGTTTACAGAAGTTAGCTGAACATCACTTCCTTGATCATCGACCCAAGGTTGCTCAAACAAATGTGAGATTACATCATAAATATATGCATACTTAACTGAAATTTTCATATGTACCAATGAAAGTAAGTTTTACTATATCAAGAAATCAAACCACTTCTTACCAAGCTACTTCTATGGCGACTTTTGCTGCTACAAATATTCTTCTGACATCTTATCAAAAACAAAATAATGCAAAAAAAAAAAACTTTACGACATAAATTTACATCATGTGAATCATCATCATGTCTCTTACATCTTGTGTACAAATGTTCAACTAAATCAGAAGCCGACAAAACATACCTTTTCCAAACAACTGATTCTCCAAGTCAAGCATGTACAAAAAGAACTTGACGATTATTTTTCAAAGTAGAAATAATTCCACCTCTTGTGAAACACTTGATCATTAGCTCCCTTTTTCAATCTTGGAGACAAAATCAGCATTTCCAAGTCAATATGACATTGCATGCATGTTTAAACAAATCAATCGACCATCAAGTCAATTACACATACATGTTCAAATGCAATGAAATCATCAACATTCCTTTGTTCATACATACCATTCTCATGCATGTATTCCATTCTTCAACTTTCTTTCAAGCACAATCATAATTACAAGATCCTCAATCATATGTAAATTTGCTTACAAAGCTGAAATAACATAATGTTGCTACAATAAAGTCTCATACTCAAATTTTTCATTCACCTTTTTGGTAAAACCTTGCAACTTGCATTCCATTGGAAAAGAAATGTATGAAATCAAAAGACATGCAACCTTTAATTGGATAAGAACTCTAACCATTTCTTACCAATCCACATCAAAGGTGCTTCCTTTAACTTCACATTGACATCAACATGTGAATCATCCTAAAACACATCAATTATGGAAACTTCCTTTCCATTATTTTCATTCTCTTTTTCCACCTTCTTCAAATTTCGTGGAAGCATTGTTAGATTCAAAATCCAACACTTTTAAGAAACATGTCCTTGCTTATGACAATAATTGCAACACATGTTCATCCTCTTTACAACATAATTTGTCTTGTCCAATGGACCTTTGTCTTGTTGCCTCCTTTTATTCAAATGTTTCCTATATGTGGCCATTTTCTTCCAACATCTAGGAACACTATGGTTAACCAAACCACAAAAGGAATATGCAATTTGTTTCCAATGATTATGTGGAAATTTACCATGCTTTACATGATCAAAAGAAATGTGATTGAAATAAGATTTGTACCTTTCTCTTTCACCTTTGTTTCCTTCATGAGAAGGTGAATCGAATGAAGAAGTGGCTCCCTTCAGAACACCATCAATCTCTTCAATGATTTTAGAGATTTCACAACTCCCTTGTTCGAGTGCACTCTTATGAACACCTTCTTCTTGCAAAGTATGTTTCAAACAATTGCATTCCCCATGAACACTATCTTTACAAACTTGAGGTAGAGAACCTAAAATGAAACTCCTTCTAGGAATTGTTTCAATTGCCTTCATGGATTCTTTGGAACTTTCTCCATAAGATTGTCCATAGCCAAGACCCAAACACTTAGGCCTTTCCTCGACCATTATTGGCTCAACTATGCCTTGTGCATGTTTTCCCAATCCTTTTCCTTGATAGCCTATTTTTTACATCAACTTGGACCATATACCTCTTGTATATTTTTCAAAAGAACCAACATAAACATTCTTAGAGGAAATTGAAGACAAACTAGGATTGTTTATCTCTTATTTAAACTGATGCTTGAATAAGGCTTCTTTGGAAACAAGGAGTTGTGTCTCCAACTCATGCATCTTTTCTAGGTTCATATTTGCAATATGAAGTTGGCTCTCCATTTCCTGCAACTTGTCAAAAAGCAACTGCTTCTCTTCCTTCATGGAATTCAACTACTCTCGAAGTTTGGTGCTCTTCCTTTCATCTTCATACATTTGTTTCACCATATACATAATGATGAACAAGTCACACTTCATGTATTCATCAAATAATCTTGTTAAGGAGGAGGATTTTGAAAACTCACTTTTAGAAGTTGTCATTTTAGAAATGAACAAAAGAACTTCAACAAAATTCACAAAGATTTCAAAGAACTAATGGCTGTAGAGTCAAACCCTTATTCAAGCAACCTTTTGCAAACAAACCCTCTTGTGCTTCAAGGGTTTCCTTGAGGTCATTTGGGTAAGGAGAATTCCTTTAGCCCTTCTTCCTTATTGTCCTTTCCTAGACTTAGATATCAATATCTTTCCCTTCACCTTCACAAACTCAAACATCAGTCAGTTTACAAACAATCAAATTCTTTATACTGTTTAAACACCCTTCAAGTCAAACAAGCAACCTATTGCTCTATCAATCAAGTAATCTTCTCTGATACCACATGATATGAAATGGGGGTTTGATTACTTGTTATGATTACAAGAACCTCCCACTCAGTTAAACAAACAAATGACCTAACTTATATATGACAATTGCAGAATTTAAATACTTGAAACAGGTGTATGTTTTCTTTTAACTGTTTGAGTGCTTTAAGTCCATTTGTTTTAGCTGATATTAAACAAAAATAATAGCCATATAATGCAACAAATAAAAAACCACACATAACAAAAAATTTAATCTAGGAGTTCACCCAAATATCGTGGGCTACGTCTCCTTGAGCTTTTGTCATCTTGACTTGGCTCTTTGGGATTATGGAAAAGTTTCTTTTAAAAGTTCCACACTTAACTCAAAGGTTACTGAACTGAACCAATGGGCTTAGAATACCATCTATATCCTTGTCATGGCTGTCATCACTTTGCAAACATAGCTAAGCTCCCTTAGACTTGATTCCTTCAATTAGTGCTCTGAGCTACCCTGAGCTTCTTGATGACATTAACTCCTTCAGAATTCTCCATCTGTCACTGAAACCTCATCTCCTATCTCCAAAGCATATCAGATACTGAAAATAGACTAAAAATTTGCTCAAAATGAGCATTGCATCCCCAAACTAGGCCTTCCTCCATGGTTGGCACTAGGCTGCCTGAAACTTCCATGTAGCATCTCAGCCTTTAGAAGTCTTCAAATGCTTCTACAAATACGTGAAATGGATTCAGAAGGCTCATTACAACCATGAATGGTTGTTGGTTCGCTGAGAACAAGTACTAGTAGCTACAACTGCCTCCAACCCCTAGTGGCCTTGAGCTCCAAAATCTCCATGGATGAAAATATCTATGAAGATGAATTCTTCAGCTTCTCTAGACTATTCCATAGGCTTCAGAAGGCTCCAATTAGCCTAGCTAGCCTCTTTTTTCACTCCCTCTGGTCGAAAACGGCTCCTGGAGTGCATTTAGTTAATATACCCTAGGGATACTCCACTCAGTTTGGTGAACTACACTTAACTATAGTTAAATATAGCATAACCTCCCTTTTTATCCACTCCACCAAGTTACCGTTGGAGGTGACTCATTACAATAACTGTTTGGAAATTCATATGAGGCGGTATAATCTTGACAGTTAGGGATAATCCTCATTGGAAGCATTTCAAATAACATAATCTCCATCGTTGATCTATCCTGCTCAATCCAACAGATATTGTGTCATCCGCTCACCAACTAACCCAAATGATCTCCACTATCGATGTGACCCATCCAATTGAACGACTGTCACGCAGGTTTTTGCACGACCGATATTGGGTTGAGAGCACACAAGAAAGGTAGTTTTCCCGTGCTACGTGTCGACTGCTAAGGTTAATAGTGTGAAATCGTAGAATACCATTTACAGCTTTTTGTCTGAACGAGATACCATTTCCCACTTTGCGAATACTACCCACGTGCTCAATACAGAACTTAAAGAAATATGTTTAAGGAAAGGTTTAGCGGTTACCCCAAAAGGGAATATTCTAGGGAATATTCTAGGGAATATTCCAAGGAATATTCCAAGGAATATACTTCTTTTAAATATTTTCAAAAATAAAATTAATCTTGGTCAAATATCCAAAAATTGCGGTTTACCGAACTTTTCAAATTGCGATAACTCCTTCATACAGTATCAGTTTTTCGAAGCATTCACGATGCTCGAATCAAGAAGACGAGATCTATCGAGTCGCTCAGGTTCAACACTCTTTAGAACACTTTGAAATTTGAACTATCACTAAGGTCATTGACCAATATCTGATCAATGACCTCTTCCTACAGGCAAAAACATTTTCACAAGTATGGCATCACTACTTTTGACCCCAGAAGATGTTAAGGCTTTTCATGTGTACAGTAAAAAGAGATTATTAAAGGTCCCATTGGACCTACTATAGATTGAACCAATAAAGGTGCGAACTCCCAGTGTAAAATTGCAGGGAGGCTCCAAAGAAAAATCTGAAGAAGAAACCCAAGAGAGGTCAACTCATGAGTCAGAGCACACAGAGAAACAATCTTAAAATGGGGGATGAAACACAAATAAAGAGTTTGAAAAAGACACAACTGAAAGTATAGAGGAGATGGACGAGTAGGCCTTAGCAAAGAAACAAGTAGAGGTTGCTTCTACGTCAACTCAGTTAGGTAAATCTCCAATCATTGAATTGGAACAAGAATGGGAGTAGTTCAATAGAAAGCTCGACACAAACACAAACCCTAAGCAAACATCTGAAATGCAAACTCCCAAGAAAACCCAGCATAAAGAAAATCCAGAAACGAGAGGGGAAGGAGCTACAAGCACTCAAGGCATTGAGGTCATTCCTGTTATTCCTACTTCAGAGATTGTCTTAAGAATTCAGGAGATACCTCCATTAGATGTATTCTACAGTCCTACCCATAAGGATGTAGTCAAAATACAAAGGAAGAAAAGTTAACTGGATGCCATGGATGTTATGACTTCAAAAAATGAACCAATGGATATTGTATGGAAGGACCCACCTATCGATCCATATGAGAATCTCACAAAGTTATCACAGTTCACAGGAGCCTATCCCACAACGATTATCGACAAGGAAACTAAGGTCCAAATGCTGCTAAAGTGAAAGGAACGGAAAATTCTGCTGCTAGAACAACAATTAGCCCAAGAAAAATCTAATCAGCAACCAAAATTACAAGTAGCCCAACTCCAAAGAGAATTCAAATAGATGAGGATACAACACCAAGCCAACTTAGCATAAAAGGATTCATAGATACAAGCCATGATAGATAAATTTAAACACAATCTGCAAATCGATGAATTCATCAAAGAAGCTCTCATCCTTAATTCCCTACTAATGCAGGAAAAGGAAGTATTTTTTCTAGAAAATCTCGCAAATAAATCCTTATTGCAAGACCAATGATAAATTAACAAACCAAGTTATTGATATGATATTTGAGTACGACAAAATCCATAAAATGGTTTTTGAATTTATCATCTTGCAAGAATCAGAGGATGGAAGAATGGTTGACCTACCAAATCTAGAAGAGTCTCATAAAGATATTCTTTTTACAAATTGGGGTTCTCAGTTGAAACAGGGATTAAGGGAAACAACGATAGCAGTGAAAAGAGAAAACAACATAATAGAATCCATTAATGAAAATATTCATGGTGCCAATCTTGTCAAGGAGTGTGTACCAGGTTTTCTTCCCAATGTCAAATAGCTAGAGAAGCAGTGGAAACAAGCAGCATAGGAAAAGGAGGAGGTAATCAAACAGTTAAACAGGGTGAATTGGGAAGCACAATGGCAATTTCTAGTAAAACCACAGAACCAGTGGATGACTCTAAGGTGTTTAACAACCTCTACACAAAAAATGGTGTTAGTATTGATAGATGCCATATTTGTTGGGCAATTAAAATATGCAATCGGCCAATCGCCTTAGCTCAAGCCAATGACTGATATTTGCGACCTTAGAAATCAAGTTCAGAGGAGTTAGTCACTAATTTATTTTTCTTTTAGTTTTATTTTTTCATATTCTGAGGAAGGTTGTTTGAAACCCCATGAGCTATTTTTGTAATAATCTATTTTGAGACATATAGGTTAGTATTTAAACCCCTCTCATGCATTTAGAGAGAGGTCCATAAATTTGATCAAAAACACTTTTCAAGACATTGCAATTTTGTACTTTTGAGGAGATTTTGATGAAATGAATGAAACAAGATCTATCTTTCTTTAAATATCTAGTATACTCTACTAAAATGCACTTTTGTACTCTTAGAATGTGTTGGATTGAATGATATCGGGTCAATATTGCTGAAGCACATGAGAAGAACTTATCATGTATGATACTTTTATGATATGATTATGTTTTATTTATGTATTAAGCAATAATTATTCTTTCAATTGTTTTGTGTATAAAAGTCAGAATTATAGTTTCTCATTATTGCATTTTTGTATTATGTTAGCTCTGATTCTGTTTTGAATACATGAATGGTTTTTATATGCGATATATTTCTCATAATTTTTTTGTCTAACTATTTATCAAAAACAATTATGTTTAAATGATTCATTTATTTTGGGAGTTGAATGATCTTTATTACCAATTGTTGTAAGACATCATTGTAAATCACATATCATATTTTATTCCTAGGTATATTATAGTCAGATAATGTTAGATTAAAGAGATATGCATGTGTTTAGTAGTTAGAATAAATTATATTTAGCTTAGTCCTTTCCTCTTACATCCTATATCATTCCATCAACATTATCAAATCAACTCTTTCTGGTAAATTGGTCCCATTATCCCTAGTCAGATCCATTATACCAAACAAAAAAGGAGCTGCTTTCAAGGCCTGGACTGGGTGGTTTTCCCCCATGTTGTCGCAATGTTTTTTGAGGCTTCAACATTTTGGCGCTTGAAGGAGGGCCTAACTATGAATGGCAAGAAAATCTAAATCCGTAAGCCGTTATAAGAGTAAAACTCCCGTACCATCACCTCCAAATTCTCCGTCGCATTCTAAATCCCCAAATTCTATGCATGAAGTTGTAGAGAAATCCTTATAATCCACTAATGTGATCCCAAAGAAATCAGATTAATCTTCTTCTACAAAAAATCTTGAAGTTTAGCCTTTAATCCATAAATTGCAGGGGATTTCTTTAACTTAAGAAGAATCTGAATTATCCTAAGCTAGTGTTTCTTATTAGTTTCCTTCCTCTCAAAGGTTAACTAGATCGCAGAGTGAAAAATTTGGGATCCCCCCATTTGAATTCCCTCTACCAAATCGAAGGAAAACTAAGAAAACATAATATGCATATCATAATGAGGTTCTCTCATCATCACTTGAAACACCCTCATTCACTCGATCCACTTCATCACGAAATAAATCATCCACCTCACAACTCTAGATCGTGATATACACTGGTACTAGAGCACAAGCCTCCTCTACTCAATCACCTTCAACTACTGGAACATATTCCTCTACAAAGATACCCACGATGGCTCAACGACCATGGAAAAATCCAAGAGCTATTTGAAAGGTAGGACCATTACATCCACTACCTGCACATCCAATGAAATGGTTGCCAAAATTTAACCCTCATGATGGTCAGTCCACTGAAGAACACATAAGCAACTTCATATTATCCATAAATCTGAATATAGTGGTAGAAGAAGATTCAGTTGTAAGATTATTCCCTTATACCTTACAAGGATCAGTAGGATCATGGTAATTTTCATTACCATCGGGTTCCATTAATAGTTGGGATGCCATTCAAGAGTAGTTCCTAACCAAGTTTGGAGATGACTGATTGACAACTACTCTTCTCAATGATCTCTCCAACTTGAAAGCCGAACCTAGAGAACCAATTAAGGACTTCAATTCACGTTTTAATAAGCTATTGAATAAGATCCTAGTGGCATCCAAGCCCAGTGATGAAGTTGAAAATCAATGGTACATTTCTACTCTTCCCTCAAACACAACTATTTTTGTTGATAGGGCTGCCAAACCGACTTTGGCAGAATACATAAAAGAAGCCATAGCTGTAAAGAAACACATTTTAGCTTTGGAGAAAAATAATGCATTAGAAGAACGAAAATCCAAGAAGGTAACCATTAGGGATGAATCCAAGAAAAAAACACCTAAAGATCATTTTGATCTTAAAGGACTACAAAAGGTCCTTAAAACTATGTCCAATGAAATGGTCGACATAAAAAAATAGGTGGCTGAGACTTCTTCAAGCAAAGCTTACAAAACTTACAAAAGAAATCCTTCCTCTGATCCTAAACCTCCAAATACAATATCAAATATTGAATCAGGTGTGGAGGAAGAATAAATCTCAACAGCTGAAGAACAAACTGATGATGAAGAACGGGTTGAATTACAAGGAATGTGGGATTTCATTCTTCCTAATAAAGAAGCACAAGAAGAATTACCTGTTGCAACCAGAAGTAGAAGCAATGTTTATTTGCCATAAATAAATAAAAAATGAAAAGCATCAACTCCAGTTCCCAAAGATAAAGCAATAGGTAAGAAATCTTCCCCCAAATCCACTCAAACCACTCCTCCTCAATCAAATTCTTCACCTTCAGCTAAAACCCTGCTAGTCTTTGATGAAATGGAATACAATATCATTGAAGATATGAAAAATACTAGGGAAAATATTACATTCCATGAGCTTAGCAAGTTAAAACACCAACAAAAACTATTTCTCAAAGAACTAAAAGCAGTCCCTACTTCTCCTCTTCCCGCTCTTGTAATATCGCAAGCTACTCAAGAAATGGGAAGGCCTCCTACTACCTCATTAGTCAAAATCAATTCAACTGATATTTCTCTAATAGGAGGAAGATCCAAATACCATACACCTCCATTTCTTTTGACTTTTGAGGTTTTCAATAAACTTCTACACAATTGTTTAGTTGATTTTGGAGCTTCATCCAACATTCTACCGAAAACAATTTGTGCGAAATTGAATGTAGAACCCTAATAATATGGTGTTCGCATCATGCAATTAGATCGATCTCAAGTCGAAGTTATGGGAAAACTCAATCAAGTCACTATTAGACTCTCATAAAACCTAAAAGTATGTCAAGTTATTAACATTCTTGTGGCTGATATCCCAGAATTCTACGGCTTAATCTGGAGCATAGACTGGTCAGAAAAGCTTCATGGCTATTTCGCAATCGATTGGTCCCATATGTGGCTTCCTTATAATGATAAGGCAAATAAAATAAGGGTTGACCGTGAGAAACATCAAAAGTACATCGTCACAAAAATAGAGGGAGAAAATGAGCTTGTCGCATACAGAAGCAATATCATTGGAAATTATTTAGTTGAATCATTTCTAGGCAATTTCAATGCAAATACATCACCCATGTTGGAAAATTCTGTTATACTGCAAGTTGAAAATTATTCTCAAACAGATGCTTCTAAATGTATAAATTTTGTAGATAGACCTGTAGTTCAGTCTTTATTTTGGAAATTATATTTTGATGGATCTAAATCTAATGATGGAGCTAGAGCAGGATGCATATTAGTTATCCGAGAAGGGGAAAAAACTATGTTAGCATGCATACTTGAATTCAAATGCACAAATAACACTACCATATATGAAGCATTAGTTCAAGGGCTGTATAAAGCCATCGGCCTTGATATCAAATATCTTCAAGTGTTTGGAGATTCAGAAATTGTAATTAAACAAGTGAAGAATATTATACATTGTCTCTCTGGACATTTGAAACATTATCAAACATTAGTCCAGGACCTCACCTCCCATTTCATAGCATTTAACATTTTCCCTATCCTAAGACTCCAAAATGCAAGTGCCGATCTTTTGGTTAACATTGCATCCAAACTCATTCCACCAGGAGATTATAACCCCGATCGCTTTTCTATTGAATTAATTTCTAGGCCTTCTATTCCTAACAATATCACCAATTGGAGAGTCTTTAATAATGATCTGGATATCATTAATTTTCTAACATCTTAAAGCTCTTACGATGACCAGATAATAGATGAATATCAACATGACAACCATATTAAGCAAGAAATAACTACAAATTCCATACCTAAATCTGTGGTTAAGCTAGAAAATTTATATGACCTTAAGGACAGATTCAAGAAACCCACTAACTCAAAACTTCAGAGTTCAACTTTGAGGTTTGAATTAGTTAATCTTGGAACTGACCTTAAACCTCAAAATATCAATCTAGGACTTGGTCTTACGCTTGATGAAAGATTAAACTTTGTTCATTTGTTAAAGAAATACAAAAATGTATTTTCTTGGAACTGTGAAGATCTTAAGACATATGATACTTCCATCATTCAAAATACCATTCCCATGATATCTGGTGAAAATCATATACAACAGAAGTTGATCTAAAATGAGGGTTTTTAACATCTTGTTTCACTTACAAGAACCTCTCACTCCAAAGCTTAACAATCATTTAATCTAGCTTATGTTGACAATTGTGGAATTAAATACTTGGAACAGGTGTATGTCTTTGTTTGTTTTTAACTGTTTAAGTTCTTTAGGTTGATTTGTTTTTATTGATCTTAAACACACATAACAACCATATAATGCACCAATTAAACATCAACACATAACAACAAATTTAATCTAGGAGTTCACCCAAATATCGTGGGCTACGTCTCCTTGAGCTTTTGTTAATTTGACTTGGCTCTTTGCGATTATGGATTAAATTCTTTTACAAGTTACAAACTCAAATCCAATGGTTATTGAATAAACCAATGGGCTTATAAAACCATCTATATCCCTGTAATGGTTGTCATCATTCTGCAAACAGATCTAAGATCCCTTGAACTTGATTCCTTCAATCGGTGCCCTGATATTCCCTGAGCTTCATGATGGCACAAACTCCTTCAGAATTCTTCAAATGTCTCTGAAACATCTTATACTATCTCTAGAACATATCAAACATGAACAATAGACTGTTAATTTTCTTAAAATGAACATTGCATCCCCGATCTAAGCCTTCCTCCGCAGTTGGCACTAGGCTCCCTCAAACTTCCCTGTAGCATCTCGGCCTTTAGAAGTATTCAGATGCTTTTTTAACCCATTGAAATGGATTCAAAAGGCTCATTATAGTTAGGAATGATTGTTCGTTCACTGATAACAGATACTAGTAGCTCCTGCAACTGCCTCCAACCCCTGGTGGCCCTGAGCTCGAAAATCTCCCTGGATGAAAATCTACTCGAAGATGGCTTCCTCAACTCCTCTGGACTATTCCATTGGCTTCAAAAGGCATCGATTAGCCTTGATAGCATCTTGTTCCACTCTCTTAGGTCAAAAATCACTTCTGGAGTGCATTTAATCAGTTTTCCCTAGAGATCCTCCACTAAATTTGGCTAACTGCAGTTAACTGTCACTAAATTTGGCAAACTGGCCCTTTTTTGGTGCTCAGCCAAGCTTGACTACCAGGGTTGACCATCACTTCTAGCTTTGGGCACGCTTGTGAGTGGTATCTCCTGGCGGTTAGGGATAAGGCTGGCAGTTAATGCACAAACTGTGGTCGGTTGGAAAACAATGCATGTGATTCGTTATATGGGACAAATGGCAATCTAGGCCCCAAAGCGAAAAAAATTAAACTTTAAATATAAACTTTAACCATAGTTTGTTAAGAAACAATGCATAGTGGAGGTGGTAGCACACGGGGCTAACTTGCCGCAAGTCACGTGTTTGATCCCCCACACCCCAACATAATTTTACATGACCATTCCAGGGCCACGTGGTGGCCTCCAGGCTTGGGATGTGTTAGCACTTGATTGTTCAACCAAACAAGAATATTTTGGGGAATATTCTAATAATATTCCTTCGAATATTCATTTTTTAATATTTCCCAAAAATCAATTTATTCTTGAAAATTGCAATTTACTTGACTTTTTCAACTACCAATAACTTCTCCATACGGTGTCAATTTTTCGAACCATTCATGGCACCAGAATCAGGGAGACGAGATATATCTGATCGTTCAGGTTCGACACTCTTTTGAATGCTATGAATTTTGAGCTATACTTAAAGTCTTGGATTAATATTTGATTAGAAGTTGAGAAAGATTCATCGGAATTGAATAAGCTTCTCAAAGCCAAAATATTTTTTCCTGTTAGGCATTCAATATGGGTTTCTAACCTTGTTCCAGTCAGGAAAAAGAATGGTGATATTTTCATATGTATATACTTTCAGAATCTCAATAAACCTTGTCAGGAGGACAACTTTCCAATACCTCCTATAGTAGATACTGCAATCATTAGCAGGCTCACAATTGATGTCTTTTCTGGATGGGTTTTTAGGTTATAATCAGATTCTTGTACATATAGATGACAGGATAAAGACCACATTTCAAACCAAATGGGGCACCTATGCCTACCAAAAGATTCCATTTGGGTTAATAAATGCTGGTGCAACATTTCAGAGAGCCATGGACATAGATTTCAAAGGTTTGGTGAATAAATCGGTGGTAATTTATTTAGATGACATAACTGTGTATTAAAAAAGCACAGTAATCATTTGAAGGATTTAAAACAAATTTTTGAGTGTTGTCAGAGACATGGAATTTCTCTCAATCCCAAGAAATATTTCTTTACTTTGAGTGAAGGAAAGCTCCTTGGATTTATCGTATCCAAAAAA
Organism: Pinus taeda; assembly: GCA_000404065.3. Lineage (NCBI taxonomy): Eukaryota > Viridiplantae > Streptophyta > Pinopsida > Pinales > Pinaceae > Pinus > Pinus taeda. Next base: position 88,002 of record APFE031321433.1, read on the forward strand.
GGAATTCTCATTGATCCTGATAGGATAAGAGAAATTTCTCAACTCTCTTTACCTCATAATAAAAAAATCCATGCAGTCTTTCCTAGGTCAAATAAATTTCCTCAGAATATTTGTCCTTGACTTTTCATGAATTGGTTTACCCCTCCAATCTATGATTAAGAAAAATTGTGTTTTTAAATGGGGACATATTGAGCACGAAGCTTTTAATTTAATAAAACAAGCAATCGTCAATGGTCCCTCTTTAGCAACTCCAAATTTTTCTAATCATTTCATTTTATATACCTTTTCTTCTGATACATCATATGCAACTATACTAACACAGGTCAATGATGACAAAATCGAAGCACCAATTTCTTTTATTAGCTCCAATTGGAGGGGGCTGAATTAAATTATTTAGACGTTGAAAAACAAGCTTTCACTATTTTCAAATCAATAAAACATTTCAGACCCTTTCTTTTCAAGACTCACACTAAGATAGTAGTCCCATTCTCAACAGTGAGAATGTTACAAATGAAAAGAGAAGTAGGCGAGAAAAGAGAAAATTGGGTAAGAACACTGCAAGAATATGACATTGATATTAGACCAGCTAGAATTGTTAAAGGTTAAGGCTTTTGCAGAATGTTAGTAGGAGCATCCAAATTACCAGCACTACAAGATTCAGGTGATGATATACAAATATGTGAGGTAAGCCTCAATGACACTGAATCTAAATATGTTGATATCATTGTTTACTTGAAAAATGGATATGCCCCTACGCAACTCAGTTACAAAAGAAAAAGGGCTTTGAGGATAATATCCAAGCAATATGAAATCATTAATGATGCATTTTTTAGGAAAAAATATGATTTTGTTTTTCTTAGATTCCTAGAAAAATCTAAGGCAAAAAGGGTTTGGTAGGAACTCCATGATGGACCAGCTGGTGGACATTTTGGAGGAGACACAACGGCACATAAAATCCTGCATGCTAGCTATTATTGGCCAACCTTGTTCAAAGATGCACATGAATATGTAAGGAAATGTAAAATTTTTCAAAGAGCTATTGGAAGACAGAGGAAACCTGCATTACCATTGTAGCTGGTCAACATTGAACAACCATTTGAACAATGGGGACTAGACATAATAGGTTAGATCACTCCTCACTCTTCAAAGAAGCATAGATATATCCTTACAACAATTGATTACTTCACAAAATGGGTAGAAGAAATTCCACTTAAGGTAGCCAATTCTGAAAACATCATTGAATTCATTGACCTATTTATTATGACCAGATTTGGGCTACCAACTGACCTCATGTTTGACAATACATCTTATTTCATAGGAAATTCTATGACAGAATTTTCTCTTAAAAGAGGTTTTAAACTTAAATATTGTGCTAACTATTATTCTCAGGGAAATGGTTTGGCCGAATCTACAAACAAAAATATCATAAGAATCATCAAATGAACCGTTGATCAAAGTTGCAAAAACTGGCACAAATATTTAAAATTTTCTCTTTGGGCATATCAAAAAACGTATAAGGCCTCAATAGGCACCTCTCCTTTTAATTTGGTATATGGAAAAGAGGATGTTCTCCCTACAAATGTATTTATTCCCTCTCTAGCCCTGGTTCAATTTATTTAAGAAACTCCTTCCTCTTCTATGCAATTAAGGTAATAGAAAATCCTCAAGCTCAAAGAAGAAAGAGACAAAGCCAAAATCACACATGCACATCATCAAAAATTAGTTAAATATTCATTTGATGCAAATTCTATAAGTCCTAAATCCTTTCAGCTTGGAGACCTTGTATTGAAGTGGGATAAAGAACACAAGGAAAAAGGTAAGCATACCGAATTCCAAAGAATGTTGCTTGGCTCATTTCAGATTGTGGAACAAATCGATCCATCCACCCTTTTACTGCAAGATTTATCAGGCAAGGGAGATTCTCTACCTGTTAATGGGCAAATTTTGAGGAAATATTTTTCATAGAAGATAACCTCTTCTATCCCTTGTACACTATTGCCTTTTCTTTTTCTAGGAAAATAAAAGTTAAATAGCATTTACTTTTTGCCTTTACAATAATAATCTCTTTTATATTTTGACTTTTCTCTTGTATAAGTAGAGATTGTTGAGAAGATAATTTTCACATTTGAAACATAAGCTAAGTTCTATTACTCTGAAACTTGCTTTTTTTCCACCAAAATTGCTTCTCCTTTGCAAAACCTCATCTTTATAAATAAACCTTTATTCTACCATCAGTCAAGAAAAGTATCTTTAACAAAGTAAAGAATCTTTGCAGGTAATCATCTTCAACTCTAAAATTGTCATCCAAAAATTCTTAAGCAGTCAATGATTCTCCCCATCTGGTAATCTTTTCTCCTTTTAGAGTGTAATTCTAAAATATAATTAAACTTAAAGGATAAGAGGTATCATCACGAGTTGACTTAGCATGATCATAGGGAAGTAATAAACTGACATTACCAATAATGCACATCAAAATAGGGTAATGGCTTGAAATTATTTTAATCAAGAGATGAGGGGTCTCATTACGAGCCATCTTGTTCATTTGAATTACAACTGGTGAATGGAATTATCAATTTTGGCCACCAAACCAAGACAATGACCTTTAAGTAGAAAATGAAAATTTAAAAATATAAAAAAGAAAAATAAACTATTTAGAAAAGCAAAGAAAAAGAGTAAGTATATGAATATAAATTTACCTCTAAGAATTTCACTCTTATCTGGATGGGATACTGAATCATTGTTGGTTAAAAGGCAACCCTGTCGAGGTTATAGATGCCCGCTGGTAGCAGAGGGTTTACCTGTGAAAAATGAGTACATTAAAAAAGCTAATTTTCAATAGCCCCCTACTTTATTTTTAAAACCAAGTAAAGATTGATGTAGACAAAGGAATTCTCATTTTGAAAAGGATAATCAAATGGATGATAATTAGGTGGATTTTGTTTTTTATTCAAAGAAATGTTACTTATCTTAGATTTCATGTATTTCCTATTTTTTGAACTATCTTTATTTTGGAAGTTTTAGAAATTTCGAAAAACTATCAGAGATAACTGGTTCTTCTAGCGAATCGCCAATTGTTGTGCTTCTCAACAACCCCCCCATTTATTGATTTAATAGTTAAAGTTATATTAGTAAATGGGGACCCTTTATTAAAAAACCCTCCAAGAAAAAATTATCACTTAGGCACTTTCTTTTAAAATTTTAGAAATAAATCAAGCGATCAAGTCAAAACGCTCTAAGACTAGAAATTTTCACATTTTTGCATACTGCTGGACCAGGTGTGTTGAAAGGGTTAATTAACAAAAAAATCTATGAATTTCAATAGAAATAATCACCGTATTTGTCTTAGATATCATTATAATTTTCATTCAAAGCTAAGGCTTAAGGCATTTCCTATAAAATGAAGTGCTTATCGCAATAACATATCGGCTTTCACAAAGCACACAACTCACAAAGGATGTTGTAATATGTGAAATTTGATATTACAGCAGAGCGAGTTAATACTTATCGTGAAAATTTACTTAAAAGCTAATATTATTGACTACGAGAGTTCGTGAAGTGCGATAGAACCCGGACGCAATAAAAGGAAATGTTATAAATTGTAAGTTAAGTCCAAAACATAGTGAAAAGCACTTTATGAAATAATTACCCATTTGGAAAAATACACTCTAAATGATAAATAATATGCCGCTCATCTCGCATCTTGCATCCCGCAGAATATTAAAAACCTCTACACATAATCCAAAAACGTGATAGTGTAATTTGCGATACTGTGATAATCTTATCACAATTGCAAAATCGACGTTCTCATAGTTTAAACTCGCCACCTTAAAGTTTTTCCTTCCTGTTTGCGATGCAGTAGTTTAATGAGTAATAAAGGCAATGATAAGAAGACTTAGTGGCTATTTAATAAGTTTAATGGCATTTAGGATAAAAAGCAACTCGACATGATACAATATTTTTTCATCTGCGTTTTGAATAAAAACTCATTTCTTTTCACCTTTTTGAGGTTAATTGTATCATTTATTTTTCATTATCATTCTCACTTGCGTTATCCAATAACTTCCATTTTGATCCATTTTAGGAAACTTCCACTGAAAACATCGTTAGGAAGAATGGAAAAGAAGGGAAAGATGACCACAACTGAGAAATCAGACATGATGCCTCTTTTCTGTGATACCACATGCAACAAGGATGGAGGAACCACGACGTGGGAGGCCATGTATAACTTGTTAGAAGAAAAGTAGCCCCGTCCACTGGTAACAAAGGCCACGACTGATGGTCAGGAGTCATATGACGCCTCCTATTTCAAAACAACATGTTCATTCCTACACCAAATAGCTGCGAGACCAAAGCTAATACCATACATGGATATGGTCAAATGGGTAATTAATGAGGTAGACATCTTAGAAAGAACCTTCAAAAATAACAGGCAAGAGGTGATGGGGTCTTTCTCAGCAGACAATCTATGACTAGTGTATCAATTACTAGAGCCTCAAAATCTCTACAACAAAAATTTCCGTGAGCCATTCACCAAAGAAAATGAGAACCCGTTAGACGTTACAAAAACCTGGAAATCAAGCGAAGGCAAACTCAAACAGAATAAAACTAGTATGTACTCAATGGCATCCATTTATCCCCCTCATAGTTTCGCAGCAGCAATATATGTAGGTTATTCGGTAGACCCGATAGCACCAAGTTTTCCATGGAATGGCTCCCGTTAATATATGCAGCAGTGAATGCAACAATTATGAACCGGGCTCAAATTTTATCAGACAATTTGGCAAAGGGCATTATAGAATATAAAAGAAAAAGAAGTCCTTCTTTAAGAATTTTTCCCCCTTTCTTCATGAGTGCTTTTGTTATGGATGTAATTTGTTTTTTTTCTCAATTTCCCAATATGGGATGGAAGTGGACTATACAGAAACCAATTCCCATCCATATATACCATAAAATTATGTGGGAATCCCAATTCCACCCCCATTTTTATAAAATCTATCAAGGGGTTATGATACCCATTCATAAAGCAGTGTTCAATAAAGTTGCCCCTAGGTTTTCTAAAGAGGGCAAAGTAGATATCTTACCAGTGGCTAGATGGTTTGGGGAAGAGACATTCACCCACATCAGAGTTTTCGGGAGCATCGCTTCACCACATGTCCTCCCATATTATGTCCTTGACAAAATAATGGCTAGAGAAATTGTCTACAAAATAGCAGGGGAAGGAGGATTAAGCAGAGGACTGAAAGAGAAAAAGAAAGCCATTTTTCCTACATTCCCATTACAATGTGGTTCTTTTACACTACACAATTATGGACATGCATTAAAATAAGTAGAGATTATTACGTCTCTGAAATCAGCTGAAGTTCCCGGAAGGAAATATGACCCAAATGGAACTGTCAAGGAATTTAATACTATGGTAAAATGTAAAACAGTTTGCCCAAAAAGAGGACGCCTTTGATGACCTCTTCCTACAGGCAGGAAATTTTTCAAAAGTTTTACATATGGCATCACTACTTTTGACCCCAGAAGATGTTAAGGCTTTCCATGTGTACAGGAAAAAGAGATTATTAAAGGTCCCATTGGGCCTACTGCAGATTGAACCAATAAGAGAGCCAACTCCCAACATAAGATTGGAGGGAAGCTCCAAGGAAGACTATGAAGAAGAAACCCAAGAGAGGTCGACTCATGAGTTAGCGTACTTAGAGTAGCAATCTCAAAATGGGGGAGGAAACACAAATAAAGAGTCTGAAAAAGACACAACTGAAAGTACAGAGGAGATAACTGAGCAAGCCTGAGCAAAGAAACAAACAGAGGTTGCTTCTACTTCAACTTAGTCAGGTAAAGCTCTAATCATTGACTTGGAACAAGAATGGGAGCAGTTCAATAAAAAGCTCCACATAGACACAAACCCTGAGCAAACATCTGAAATGCAAACTCCCAAGCAAACCCAGCATAAAGCAAATCCAGAAATGACAAGGAAGGAGCTACAGGAACTCAGGACATTGAGATCATTCACGTTATTCCTACTTCAGAGATTGTCTTAAGAATTGAGGAGATACCTCCGTTATATGTATTCTATAGTCCTACCCACAAGGATGTAGTCAAAAGACAAAGGAAGAAAAGAAAACTGGATGCCATGGATGTTACGACTTTGGAAAATGAACCAATGGATATTGAATGGAAGGACTCGCCTATCGACCCATCTGAGAATATCACAAAGTTGGCGTAGTTCACAGGATCCTATGCCACAACGACCATCGACAAGGTGATACAGGTCCAAATACTATTGAAGGAAAAGGAACAGAAAATTCTGTTGCTAGAACAACAATTAGCCCAAGAAAAATCTAATCAGCAAGAAGAATTATAGGTAGCCCAAATCCAAAAAGAATTTGAATAGATGAGGATACAACACCAAGGTACCTTAGAAGAAAATGATTCACATATACAAGCCATGATAGATAAATTTAAATAAATTCCACAAATCAATGAATTCATCAAAGAAGCACTTAGCCCCAATTCCCTACTAATGCAGAAAAAGTGAGTATTTTGCCAGAAAATCTCGCAAATAAATCCTTATTGCGAGACAAGTGATAAATTAATAAACCAAGTTATTGATATGAGATTGAGTATGACAAAATCCATAAAACGGTTTCTGAATTTATCATCTGTCAAGAATCATAGGATGGAACAAAGGTTAACCTACCAAAGCTGGAAGAGTCTCACAAAGATATTCTATTTACGAATTGGGATTGTCGGTTGAAATAGGTAGAAAGGGAAAAAACGATAGGAATTGCAGTAACAAATATCATAATAGAAGCCATTAAGGAAAATATTCATGGTGCCAATCTTGTAAAGGAGTGTGTACCAGGGTTTCTTCCAAATTTCAAACAGTTATAGGAGCAATGGAAACAAGTAGCATAGGAAAAGGAGGAGGAAATCAAATAGTTAAACATGATGAATTGGGAAGCATACTGGGAATTTCTAGTAAAACCACACAGCTAGTGGATGACTCTAAGGTGTTTAACAACCCTTACACAAAAAATGGTGCCAGCATTGACATATGCCATATTTGTTAGGCAATGAAAATCTACAAATGGCCAGCTGCCTCAGCTCAAGCCAATGATTGATGTTTGCAACCTTACAGGTCAAGTTCAAAGGATTTAGTCATTAATTTACTTTTATTTTAGTTTTATTTTTGCATATTCCGAGGAAGTTTGTTTGAAACGTCCTCAACTATTTTATTAATAATCTATTTTGGGACATAGAGTTTAGTATTTAAACCTCTCTCATGCATTTAGAGAGAGGTCTAGAAATTTTATCAAAAACACTTTTGAAGACATTGCACTTTTGTACTTTTGAGGATGTTTTGATGAAATGAATGGAACATGATCTATATTTCTTTAAATATCTAGCATGCTCTACTGAAATGCACTTTTGTACTCTTAGAATGTGTTGGATTGAATGAGATTGGATCAATATTGCTGAAGCACATGAGTAGGACTTATCATATATTGTACTTTTATCGTATGATTATGTTTTATTTATGTATTAAACAATAATTCTTCTTTCAATTATTTTGTGTATAAAAGTCAGAATTATAGTTTCGCATTATTGCACTTCTGTATGATGTTAGCTCTGATTGCATTTTGAATACATGAACCACTTTTATATGCGATGTATTTCTCATAATTGTTTTGTATAACTATTTATCGAAAATAATTATCTTTAAACAATTTCATTTCTTTTGGCAGGCGAATGATCGTTATTACCGATTTCTGTAAGACATCATTGTAGACCACATATCATATTTTATTCCCAAGTATATTATAGTTAGATAATGTTATATTAAATAGATATGAATGTGTTTATTAGTTAGGTTAAACTACATTTAGCTTAGTAATTTCCCGTTACATCTTATATCATTTCATCAACATTATCAAATCAACCCTTTCTCGAAACTGGTCCCATTATCCCTAGTTGGAGCCACTATACTAAACGGAAAAGGATTTGCTTTCAAGGTCTAGATTGGGTGGCTTTCCCCCATGTTGTCGCAACGATTTTCAAGGCTTCGACAAGATATTATGATAGTTTAATTCTTGATATTCTTCCTCTTCACAGTGTATTTAGAATATTTTTTTCTCATGAAATTTATGCCACTTACTATACTTGCTGTCACAATTGAAATATAGTCCATTTGCTCTAATTTCCTCCATTTGTTGAGATGTCAACCTTGTTGGTTGAATTAGATCAGGATATCGAGTATGATTTTCTCTATACGTGTTAGTAACCATACTTCTAGTATCCATATTTTAATTTCAACTTTTCTTGCTAGAATAAAATCCATATTTTTACATTCAACTTTCTTCTTCTCAATCCTCTTCCTTCTTTAGTATTATGGTTGCCTTAGTTTGGGCACTCATTAAGCATCCCTCCACGCATCATCAACAAGAAATGGGTTCCCATGCATCATGCATGTAATGTTATCATAATGTTGTTCATTATTAGTAGTGTTCGATGATATGCGGTTGATGTAACACATCCCTATCAATCCATCTAGGAGAAGAGTCATTATTATTATGTTACTTATATAAAATCTAGATAAATTTCTACAATTTATCTTTACAAAAGTATTTTGTGAGATTCACACAATTATTTTGAAAATCATATCATCTCAGAGAGTTTATATTGAATTTAATATATTTATATTAACTTGTGTCATTTATGTTTACCTATTATGTTAAATATTATTTCTTATCATAGAACATAGTTTATTTGTATTGAACCAATATTGGAATTAATTAATTTATGTAGAATTTAGTTTAACTGTGTTAATTTGTGGTAATGTTTTGTTGTTGAAGATTAACAGGAAATGTTTGTGGGATTTTAGGTGCTCACTATGTGGAATTGTTATTCATTGGATTAATAGCAGCTAAAGGAATAAACTACCTAAGCATGGAGACATTGCACAATAATTCCATGAAACATGGATGAGTTGTTTTGAAAGTCTTTAAATTTTTAGATGGAAATATTATGTTGTCACATATATTAAGAAGTGTAGACATATAAGAAATGGGTGACTTTATGAATGGGATACATCACAAATAGTTAATCACATTAAAATTTCCGTAAAACTAATTGATTAGGAGAAGAAAATGGCATAGAGTATAAGAATGGAATTAAAAATATTCCACAAGAGTTTAGGTCAATTATTCTAAAGAAAATCAAATTCTTACGTAGATTAAGATCAAAGAGATTTAATTTCCATCGGTCTTGAGACAAATGTGGAAAATTTGGATGTTATTTAAGGGAAGTATTTCGTACCACTCCCATTTGGTGTGTTGGTGAATGAACTAGTATTGAGTTGTGACTTTTGCTTGTTCGAGTTGGAACTTGGAAATTTAGTATCTTCACCAATAAAAAAAATAATGGATTAAAAAATAGGTTCAATATTAAGGGTTCATGTTAGTAACTAATTTTGAGATTCACTATCACAAATGAATCAAAATAACAACATTATTTTTATGGAAGAAAAAGGTGAATATGGTCCATCATTCTTCATTAGAGCTAAATTATAAAATCATGTAGATAACTTCAAATGTTTAGGAAGGAGAGGGTGCATTGTGACACTACTAGATGATAATGAATTCATAGTTTCAATTAAGAAAACATTCATACAATGTTTAAAATATTACATATGACAAGGTTCTCACTAGATATGGCTTATGAACCACTTGCTTGACCTTAGTGGTTACCCATGTGATATTAAAGGAAATTACAAAGGAAATTGGGATCAAATTATGGGATTTATGAAAAAAACTCCTATGTAGTTCATGCATCCACCTGTGGGTAATGTAGATTATACCAATGTAGTAATTTTCACAACAAATCCATACAACCAATCAAAATGCCAAAGGATGAGTGCATCTTATAAAATGGAAATGAGTAAAAACTCTATTTTTTTTCCTAAGTAAGTTTAATCTATTAATATGATACAAAAAGGAGTTACAATGAGGCTCGGCCTCAGAGGATCTGAGCATCATTCATCACACAGTCAGATTATCTAGGTTTGATTGCCCCAATAGAGGGGAAACCAGTCCAAGAAAGCATAAGTCCAAAAAGGAAAAATAGCCCTCACAGGGGTTACTAGTTTAATCACAAAACAACAAAAAACATTTTGGAAATAGCATAGTCCCAACCAGGAAACGAACTAACATAGCCATTATTGCCTAATCAATAAGACGAAACATCCACTTGACAATCTCGACACCTAGCAGTCAATTTTCCGGGGCTGGTTCTTCCACAATCAGACACGCCCACTTATCTGGATCGTCATCCTCATCCGAAGTGCCACGTCCATGTGCTGGATGGTCTCCCTCTATGCTGCATGCACCCACACGCGTTCCTGACGTGTCTCCACGGTGACTACCTAATGTCTGCGTGTCACTAAGCTTGTCCTCCTCAACATGCTGACTATCAACCACTGCTTTACCATGTAGGGTGGCTCTATCTTCATCTGCTCGCTGATCACTAGTGTTTCCATGGCTCCTGCTGCTTGGTTTTGCTTTGTTCGACTCATCAGTGTGTTCAACCAGAGGAGCTGGAAACTCAACTTCTTTCATAAAAGTAATTGAAACATTGGCTACGATTACTGGGCGATTTAGGGAGCTATGAAATCGAAACTGCGTGGTATGGGGAACAAGATGCAGAGGTAGGGGGAAATTAGCAATGCGAACTACCGCATCTCCTCCTCCTGTGCCATGGAGCTAGGCTCTTCCTCTTCCACTGCGGGTGTATGGGTAACGCCCAATGAAACTAGGCGGATTGGGGTTATCGACAGAGGAAGCAGGGGAAATCGAGTCGGGGTTGGGCATTGTAGGAGAGCGTTAGCTACCGCCTCTAGTGCCACCTCTCCTACTTCGCATACGGTGGCAAACCATGATGGGGTTGAAAGCAGGAGTAGTAGTAGTGGGGATGGTGGAGGAATTGATAGAGGAAGTGTGGACATGAGTTAGGTTGCAGAGGCAGGTGTGGGAACGGTGGAATCCATTGCCCAGGTCAATGCAGCTTAACAACCAGCATCAACTACCTCTTACAGTGCACACATTAGGCTCTCCAGCCTGCGAAGGACAAACACAATGAATCAGGGGGGGAGGAATTACAGAGTAGTTTGCAGGCTCCATTGTTATGTGTGATTTGGTTCTGTCTCGGCCTATGCACTCATTAAATGGCACATGCAAGGTGCCTTGAATGCAATTTAGATTGGCATGGGGGAAGTTGCAGGGGGCCATGTGGCCAACCCATCTGCCGCCCTGTCATCTTATTATTTTTAATATCTTGGGTAATCACCCGCATCTGGGTGCATTTCTTCTTCCTGTACCATTTCAATCTGCACCAATTCATTGTATTCCTATAGCTAAAGAGTAGTGTCCATAATATGAAGTGTACTTGCATGAAAGGTCCTTCCACTATCAACCCCAATATTAGCTAGACGATCTGCTAATTTGTTTCCATCCCTACGAGAGTGTTTAAGGTCTACAGCTCTATGGGTTGAGAGCCATTGTTCAATGAGCTCTAGTCATTCTACCAGTCTCCAACTGCTTCCAACCTTGTATGAGGGCATCCCTTGCAGGATCTTATTAACCATGTTAATGAGAATCTGAGAATCCCCTTCAATTATAAGTGGGAAGAAATCATGGAGTTGTGCAAGGAGAAGCCCCTACCATATCCCTTCTAATTCTGCCAAATTATTCATATCCCAACCAATTGAGCCTAAGTAAGTTAGACGCAGAATGCCCTTGTGATCCCTGAAGACTGCTCCATATCCTGGTTTGCCTGGATTATTTTTAGACGCTCCGGCAAAGTTGAGTTGTATCATATGCTGGGGCGGAGGAGTCCATCTGTCTACTGTCATTCCTTGTGAGGAAGTTTTACGCTGATTTTCTTGCATATGATTCCACTCAAGGTTCCCATTTGCCCAGATAGTCTGTTCCTATGGAATGGTGGGATAATCTTCTTCATACCAATTTTCAAGCATCAAGGTTTCTCAAAGGTTTTGACCTATATTATTCCATAGGACTTCTAAAGGGGAGGATTGGTCCTTGAAGATGCGTCGATTCCTTTCTTTCCAGATAGTCCACATGAGTCCTGGGATAAGTTTCCATAAAGCATTTAACAGTTTTCTTTTGTAAGGACTGTTTTCCCAAGTGTGTATACTATTAGAGATATCCTCCTTAACTCGTCCATCTTTTTGGCATCTAAAGATAACGTTTTCCCATAGTCCATTCGCCAATGGGTAGGAATTTATTAGGTGCTCAGTGGTTTCTTCCTCTTGTTTGCAGTTGGGACACATAGAGGGCCCATGAAAGCTTCTTTTCCATAGGCTATCCCAAGTGAGAATTTTATTTTGGCATAGCAGCCAGAGGAAAGTGGAAAATTTTGGCCAAATGGTGGGGGCCCATACTTTGTTCCATAGTGGATCTTTGACTATTTGATTTCTTATTTTTAAATTATAAGCTTCTTGTGTAGTGAAGGTTCCCTTCACCTCATAACCCCATCCAATTGTATCCCTCTTATCAGAGTAGCAAATTTTCCTGTTTGAAAGATCTATTTCCACATTGTCCTTGATGAGCTGAGTGCCTTGCCTGATGATGTGGTCTAAGTTCATCCATTGCCTGTATCCTTGAGCGTGGGTAGGCTTCCAGTATTGATTCACCTTTGCCATCAGTTGCCCTTCCCAATCCTGTATTTGTTGAGGTTCGACCAGGTCCTTCAACTTGGGTCTTTGCTGCTAAGAATCTTCCTAGAACCGTGCATTATTACCATTCCTAATATCCCTGAAGCTGTGATGTTGAATTAAATCCTCGTGTTGTTTAGCTGCATTCTAGATGAGAGACCTTGATCCAACTTCTATGAGTCTGATTAAGTCATCAACTGGTCGGTTATTGGCGTATTGTGCTCTCCAAAGGATAACCCAGGGTGTATGCAGCTCCAAGATCCATTTCCACTAGATGTGAGCTCCCATGACCGCATTACTATGATAAGGATCACAAAGCCTAGTACCTCCGTATATTTTCGAGAGGCACATTGTATCCCATTTTACCAAGGCCCATTTTCTCTTTTGGCCTGTGTTTCCCCACAAAAAAGTTCTTTGAATATTTCTAATTTCTTTGAGGACCTATTTTGGTGCTGCCAGAACTAAGAAAAGGTAGAGCATCATGGATAGAACTAGACAACTTGCCATGTTAAGCACTTAGTATGTCTAGGAAGAGAGACGGGCTTCCAATTTTTCCAAGAGTAATTTCCAAGATGAGTGCTTTAAAGCTGAGTTCGTCATGGGAGTGCCCAGGTATTTGGAGGGAAGAGTTGCTATTGTAAAACCCAAGATTTGAGCGATTGAGGCTTTGGTTGTAGCAGGGGTATGAAATAAAACAATCTGGGATTTGGTCTTGTTAATGCAAGCTCAAGAGGCATCCGAAAATTCAGAAAAAAATGGTTTTTAATTTGAGAGCTTCCTGGACCGAGGGATGGCCAAACAACATATTATCGTCCACGAATTGTTGGTGGGTGAAGGCCGAGGTGTTGGGAAAAGTAAGTCCTCTTAATTGTTGGGTTTGAAGAGCTTCCTTGATGCATCTTCCCAGTCCTTCCGCCATTATGATGAACAGAAAAGGGGAGAGGGGATCTCCTTGTCGGATGCCTCTGGAGGGGTGAAAGGGGGAGGAAGGGATCCCATTGATCAAAATGGAGAAGAAGGAAGATGATATAAGACTCATGACCCATCTGACCCGGGGGGGAGAAGCCAAAGGCTATCAACATTTCGTGAATATATCTCCAGCTTAAACTATCAAAAGATTTGGAGAGGTCGATTTTTAGGAGCATACCTGCTTTTTTGGATTGCTTTGAGGAGTGTATAATCTCGTGAGTGAGAATGATTCCATCCGTGATTTACCTTCCTTCAAAATAGCCTGATTGCTTGGGTGATATGAGTAAAGGAAGTAGAGGTTTTAGTCTGGAAGCAATAACTTTGGAGATGATTTTATATATGACATTACATAGAGCAATGGGCCGGAATTTATCCGGAGTCTGAGAATGGTCTTCCTTGGGGATGAGAGCTATAAAGGTTGCATTTAGAGAGGGAAGTAGCCATATGTTAGTTATGGATTCCTTAACGACTTGCCATACCTCTTCTTTAATAAGATCCCAAAATCTGTGGAAGAAATTGGAAGTAAAACCATCGGGGCCAGGTGCTTTTCCTTCTTTGAGATGTCGCATGGCATTGTCCACTTCCTGTAAAGATATTGGCCTGAGGAGGAGCCAATTGTGTTCCTTAGTTACGATCTTTGGGATATTCTTAGTAATTTTCTCAATAGCCTACAGTCTATCTATCTTAGGTTCCTGGTGTACCTGCTTAAAATGTGTAAGGAACTCTTGTTCGATGTCCTCATGTTTTTCCAACCGATCCCCCTACGGATTCTAAATATTGGTGATGTTGTTATGCATTCTTCTTTTGATAGTAGTGCGATGGAAGGACTTTGTGTTTCTATCGCCCTCTTTAATCCATCTGATTCTTGACTTTTACTTCCAAAGTATTTCTTCTTGCTTTGCTCTTTCAGATAGTTGTGTTTGCAGATGTTTTTCCAGCTTTGAGTTTTCTTCAGACCGTCCTTCCGTGATGATTCTCTGTTGTAGTTGTTTCATTTCTTGATCTATAGTACGTTGTGCTCGGAAGATATTGCCAAAGGTATTCTGATTCCATTGTTTAATTTTATTGTTGAGGTTTGAGTTTTTGTTGGAATTGATACATTTTTGTACCATCCGGGGGTTTGAAATTTTTCCAAACCACATGAATCAGATTGTTAAAATCTGGGTGCATCATCCATAAATCCTCGAAGTGGAAAGGCCTTCATTTGGTGTTACTTGGCCTTTTCCATTGAAGCGTGATAGGCCAATGATCTGATCTTGAGATTGGTAAGATCGAAGCCGTGAAATCCCCACCTAGTTGGATTGCATTGTCTAATAGTAGGAACCGATCCAATTGTGAGTCGATTTGATGTGCACCTACTCATTTTTTACTCCGTGTGTATATACCATTGTTGGATGACATATCTATGAGATAGTTATCTTGGATGAAGTTTTTGAAGTGAATGCTTTCATTGTCCAATTTGGCCCTGCCCTCTCTTTTTTCTTCCAACTTTATTATCATATTAAAGTCTCCTCCTGTGATCCAGATTGGATGTGTTCTTTCAAAGTTGATCAAAGCTAAGGTATTCAATATTTCTATATTATTCATTGCTTCATGGGGGAAGTAGATATTGGTTAGATGACCATCTATATTGGTCCCTGTAATGTGGAAGTTTGCTTGTATAAAATTCTTACTCGCATGAATATTATCAAGTGTGATAGCTCGTTCATCCTAGATTATTGCTAGTCCTCTTGATGCACCAAAAGCATCCACCACTGCCACTTTGCTACCTAGCCACACTTTTACAAGTGTCTGGTCTAGTGTTGTAGAGTTACATTTGATTTCTTGTATGAAAATAATTTGGGGTTTCTCTAGTTGAATCATGTTTTTTATCAGTCTATATTTTTCGAGGCTATTTAGCTCTCTGATATTCCATGAGATGAGCTTCATGATGCATTGCTAGTTAGGGGGTTGTAATACTTTGTAAGCTTGGAATATCTTCTCGATTCCACCAGCATTTACCCAATTCAGATGGTTCTCTGTAGATCAGTTTTCCTACGTCTTTTTGTATTTTCTTTAGTAATATTTTTACCATGCCATTGACTCCCAGGTTGGATGCCTAAAGATCTTTGCTACTGTGCTCTGGAGAGGATGACTTCTAAGATTTCTAGTTGTCTCTCTAGGATTTTGTTGTATTCTTTTTTCTTGCAAGCTTTCCTAGTCCCAGTATATCCAGATCTCCAATGTCAAAGCTCTCCGGCTCCTCTTCCATGTGCTGGGCCTCACTTCATTCTGTTGTTGTTTCGGCTATAGTCATGGTTTCCTATTGCACGTTGTGAACCTCCATGCCCTAAATATTCCATTTTGGTGAGAGAGTAGGGATGGCAGAGTTAGATCTGTGGATTGTACAAACTATTGGGCAATCTTAGAGCTCGAGGGGGTGGAATGAGGAGTCATCTTGGGGATGTCCTCCAATTGGTCAGGGATTTCATAGGTATAGTTCTGGCTGATTCAGGGACTCAAAGCTATTGCTTGTGGAAGGCATTGAGGTATTGGCTATAAGGTTTTTAAGGCTAGAAGGGGGTTTCTTGTGATTCGTTTTATGGTTGGTGACCTTGGTAAAGCCATCCGAGTCAGATTTATCCACATTGGAGGGGATCGAGATTTTCAGATTTGAAGGCAATCTGGAAAGAGATGGCCAATGGCATGGCATTTCCTGCATCGGAATGGAACATGCTCATAATCTATTGATTGTATCCATTCAAAATCATCATGGTAAAGACTTATTGTGTCTGGGAGAGCTTTACTGAGATGCATGTAGACACAAATTTGGGCATAGGAGGTATATCGCCTAAGTTTCATCTCCTCTGTGATTTTAATGAACTCCCCTAAACCATTCCCGATATCTTTCAGCGAGTATTCATCCCAGTACTCCAAAGGGAGGGAATACAGGCGAATCCACACAGGTTCCTAGCTTAAATCCTCTTTGTTAGAATTGAATCTTTCAATCCAATCTCTCAGATATAAACTTGCTACATTAAAAAAGTATGGTCCTCCATCAAGGACTCTATTTCGATCTTGTATACAGTTGAAAATCACTGTAAAGAAGCCTTTAGGCCCCAGCTACAAGATAATGCGCCCTTTTGGTTTCCATTTTGGCTGCTATCTAGCCATGCAAAGATTTCTCTATGGGCCAAAAGCCTATAAAGTTTCCAATCAGTGCATGATCCTTCATGTATTGGATTTGAGTGTTGATCTGGTGGCTTGGGAGCTCAATCTTAGGTCTTTCAGCCGCTACGGGCTTACATGTCGCCAATGTCACCTTGGGAGCTTCATTCGTGTTTGTATTGTCTGGCAAAGTTTTTGGATCTGGTCCAACATCTTCCTGATGTTCTGTCCTGACATCTTCAACGACATTGGGGGGAGGCACCCTATCCTCCCCTTGAGGGGTTTCCATTGCTTGTGAACTGATCCTTGTCATGTAGTGTTTGTATCTTTACTATTGAGCGAAGACAGAATACCATGGTATGTGCAGGTTTGCCATTCGCAGGTCTGACTCAAACCCTAGTCGTCCATGATCGCCCGATGGAGTTCGGAATTGGTGGAGCATGAGTACAAACTCTATTAAAACATTTGATGAAATCGATTTCATTCCAAACATGCACACTACATTTTGTTGTATTGTTTTTTGTATTTCTAAAACAATATTGGGGTTTATGGCTGATGGTAATAAGAAGGTACATTGCATGAATGAAAATTCAAGAGAATTTCCACTAAATTTTCTATAATCAAATGCTACTATTGACAAACATAGAGAAATAAATAAGAGAACTCTACTTATAATGAGGTTGACACATTAAATGTATGTTGAAATGAATGGTATAAAGCTTATGGAATAAAAATAATCATATTCTACCACTATAAGGATATTTTTTAAAATAGTGACTTGAAGGTAGTGAATAGTAATACCGAATTTAGAAAATGTAAATATAAAACTATTGCATCAGTAGATGATATTAGGAATATTATGGATAAAAACTTGAATAAGGATCCACATATAAGATCCCAAGAAGTCAAGATGGAAAAAAGGCACCTTTAGAATATTGACTTCAAATATGACCCAAGTCTCACTTTGCAATATGGTTAATTAGGACATAAAATTGTTTGTTATTTTTATAATGTCACAATCCAATATAGGCAAAGTAATCATAAATCAATTTATAGATGTTGGGATCACAAAAAAACTTATTTTCAAGGTGTAATGATTGTTTCTTAATCATGACAAACTTAGGGTTACCACTAATCCATTTGAAGAAAAAAAATCATGGGAAATTAACATGACCCATAATAAGTATACTAGCACAACTACAAAAGTAAAAGTGGTTGATATATACTAATTGATATCATTAGTTTTAAAAAGTGGTAAATGGAATTAATTGACATATATCAACCGTTTTTACTTAAGCAGTTGTGCTAGTTGAGAGTCAACATGAGCGGGTAGGATTTGTAGGTCTATGAATTAAAATGTTAATATATTTGAATAATTAATGATGAAATATCTATGAAATGGTTGACCATGGTTGACCAAGGATGGCCATGTTGACCACATAAATTGAATTAATAGTAAAATATATATGATATGGTTAGACATGGATGAACATGGCTGAACATGTTAATAATGGTTGATTATGGTTAATAATCGTCGACCTCAACCATGTCTATGGTTTACTATGCCTGACCATGGTTGACCATTATCAATAATTTAATATGTCATATGTATGCTAAGTTTCACCATGGTTAACTGTGTTGACCATGGATATCCATGTTGACCATGTTGACCATGGATATCCATGTTGACTACATTGACCATGGATATCCATGTTGACTACATTGACCATGGATAACCATGGTTAACTATGTTTGATAATAGTTGAAGTTAATTATGTTGATGATGGATGATCATGGTTGGCTATGGCTGGTCTTAACCATGGCTGACCTTAACCATGTCTAAAGTTGTCTATAGTTGACCATGTTCACCATGGATGTTCATGTTCACTATGTCGATAATGGATATTAACCATGTTGACCATGACCATGGTTAATTATGTTTGATGATGATAGAACATTACCATATTTAACTATGTTTGATGATGGTTGAACATTACCATGGTTAACTATGTTTGATGGTGGTTGCACATGACCATGGTTGGCATTGACTATGGCGAACTATGGTTAACCATGACCATGGTTAATTATGTTTGACGGTGGTTCAACATGAACATGGTTAGCATTGGCTATGGCTAATTATAGTTAACCATGACCATGGTTAACTATGTTTGATGGTGGTTGAACATGACCATGGTTGGCATTGACTATGGCTAACTATGGTTAATGATGGCCATGGCCATGGTTGATGATGACCATGACCATGGTTAATTATTTTTGACCATGCTTGACTATGATTAACCATGGTTAAATCTGACCATGCCTTGACCTTAGTTGACTATGTTTAACCATGTTGATTATGTTTAACCATGGGTTAATATAGTAACATCACATTGTGAAGCTCATCATGGTTGACTTACGTCAAATTGCTACATTCTCAATGGTTGTGTCGAAATGTGATATCCCTAAATAATTATGACACATTATCACATTTGAAAAGGGTTATGTTAGAATGCATCATTGGGTTTTATTTGTCACATTATGATGTCAGGTAATATTTTTAACATTGTGATGTTGGGTGACATGTGCCACATTGCAATGGTTTGTCAATAGCATCACATTGTGATATTAGGTTTTATTCATCACATTGCAATAAGATGTTTTTATTTTTCCCACTATGACATTAGGTTTTTATTCACCACAATGCATCATCATGTTTTTATTTGTCACATTGCGATGTTAGGTCTTTATGCCTCGCATGTAACATTGGTTTTTTATTGCTACATTCTTGAAGGACTATATTGGCTTGCAATGTTCATCAATGGTTTTTTCACATATGATATTTTGTTTGTTTATGTAGGATTTTCATGTTCCTGAACAATTAAGTCTAAGTGTGACATTCATCCTTTTCAACTTATATCGAATAGCTAATTTAATGGGTATGAAGCAATGCAAAATTCCAAATAGGTTATGTAATATTACATTGGCCCTTAATGACAATGTTGCATTAAAATGTTGATCAATGGAAATTTGGCATTGTATCATTCCTATATTGTGATGTTAGAATTTCATGTCACTCAATGAACCTTATGTCATTGTTGCAACATTTTCTTATTTGACATATGTCAAGTTGTTGCATTCCTCAAAGGTTATGATGTGACGTTCTTTAAGGGTAATGTTGGATTGTGATATTTGTCAATGTTTTTGTCACACTACAAATTTGAGTTTACTTATGTCACATTCCAAAATTCCTAAAGTGCTATGTTGGATTGCAACCTTCATCAATGGTTATGTGACATCAGTCAACCCTAGAAGTAAAAAATGCCCAATTTCTACCCAATCAATCTAGGCAATGTTACTCATAGATTATGTTTGATTTCAATGTTTGTCAATTCTATGTGAAATTGTGATGTTCCACAATGATTACGTTGAATCATGATATTCCTTACTAATCATGTTTGATAACAACATTCATCTTGATAAATTTTTATGTCAAATCCATATGTTCCTCAATAATAATATCACATATGATAACGCATTTCTTAATATCAAAAAACCATTGCATATTATAACTAGCATAACCATATAAATTAAAAAATTGGTTGGTAAATGCCTATATCCATAAAAACACTTATGTGCCATTTAATTTATAGACCATTTAATTAATGTAACATTGAGAATTTGTAATGTGAGGATAGAGTGGAGGTCACAAACACACCACATAAGTTTTTAAATAGAAAAATGGTTTGGAAACCCCTTGATTTAATTTTTTAGATTGTGTATACAAAAAAGAATATTCTTAGATTATTAATTTTAGACCATCCATGTATTTTTATTTTTTAAAAGTGAAAATGTTAAAAGCCCCATTCCAAACTAGACTTCGTTTATGGACCTAAAAATAATAGTATCAATACATATATACACTACAAAATAGAATATATCTATAAATAATAGTATATATATGTGGTAATGTTGTAAAGATTCTCATAGTAATATTCCAAGATGATAAGTATGTCATTTTGTGCTACTAGCCCTAGCAATCCTCTTTGATTTAGTAAATTGATTTTAGTGTGAAATATCTGGACAATATTTTCCAGTGCTTGAGACTTAGTCTCCAATTGAGTCATTAAATTCCTTTTTTGTAATACCTTTTTGAACTCCAGAATAGTCTCTGTTCTGTCTGCAATCTAAATCTATTCCAACTCTGACCTAGTATTTGAATTAAAGATTCTGATCATGGAAGTGGACTCTACTGGTTTTTGTCCCAATGTTGTTCTGACTTGCTCAATGGTTGTTCTGCATCTATCAATTAAATATTATTTCTCAAATATAATATGGATAGATGGCCAAACCTTAGTTATGGGATGATTGATATCTACCCAGATCCTTTCCTTGGCTTGGGCCAAGGTGTGAGCCCTTAATGACTGATTTTCCAATTGATCAATCCTTGGCCAATTAGTGAGATTTCTACATTTCTACTATCAAAAGAGAATCATTTTTAATCTTTTTATATTCTACATGTTTGAGATTTTGGTGGAGCCTCTCTTTTTCCTGTCTCTGAAGAGATAAGTCCTGCACAACTTTATTTAAATCTTTAGGTGTTGATGTTGAATATACTGTTGTATCTAGAACTATGATGGGTGTGGCTGTCACTGACGCTGTAATTAATTGTGCAACCTCTTATTTTTTTTAAGGAGTTTCTCAATTTGTTTCTCCATCTCCTTCATCGGTATATTTTTTGAAATGATCAGTTTGAGCATGTCTTCCTTATGTTGTTCACTTTCCTCAATCTCCTTTGCCAATGGATCTTCTGTAGAAGGCAATTTCATCTTATTTCTAAGTGCTACAATGTTTTCATTCCTCTTCTTGATGACCTCCTCCACTAATTTGACATCACTGGGATCATATCCCAACTTAATCACCAAATGTTCCAATGTTTTAATTCTACTTTCATTTTCTAATGAAGAAATCGTCTCCAATTTCAACTGTGTTTGGACATTTGAGAGAGTTGTCCTAAACTTTGAAAGCTCTATGGAAATATTTGTCACCATGGCGAAAATCATTTCTACATGTTGTCTATGCATATCCATTTGATCAATAGGATGTATTAATTTTTCATCAAATGAGAAAATGGTTTTCTTATAGCCCGTAAAAAATCCATTTGCATCCTTCCTTTTTCATTATCAAATGTTGTTAACAACTTGTGTTGGGAGGTGGAATTCTGCTTCCAAAATTGAGCATAGGTGTTAGCCTTTAGGGTTTCATTCTTCTACTTAATCTGCAAAAACTAACTAAAGATATTGGGGTCATCTAGTTTAGCTAATTCTATTAACTGTAACTTTTCTGAAGGATTGTATGATACTGAAGAGGATGGGGTGTGAGGAAGGTGTTCTTATGACCCTGTAGAAAACTGTAAACCACTCATAACAATAGTTTGCTTCTCTTCCTCATTTTGAATGGTTACATCTAGGAGATGTGACTTATGCTTCTTCTGTTGAATAATAAATTCTTGAGCACTTATTTTTGTACAGGCTAGAGATGAGGGTTCTTCTCTTTTCCTTTTCCCCTATTTGTCTTGAGGTACAGGAGTATGAAGGGTAGCTGTAGATAGAGTCTTCTCTTCTGCTTCTTGAATTGTATTCTCCTCCCACTAGTCTTGATTCATAAATTTCTCAATTTCTGGCTTGGGGGTATGATTATAAGGTGTAGTTTTAAGCTCCACCCTTATATTACAAATAATACTAAATGGATCATATGACCAGGTAAAACTAGGCTGAAATTTGAACTGCTTTAGGATCGAATCTGCTTCATCACCTGCTACTCTAGTATTGCATATGAATGGTCCTACTTGACTTTTGATCATGAATTTTGATTTCCTTTTCCTTGAAGCAAATGGATTTCATCCATGTTTATCATCTACCTTATATATTCTAGAGAGAAAATTATCATTGGAACATACTTTGGAAACTTGTATGGAGCCAACCCACATCCATATACTCTTATTTCTATGTAATTCTAGAATAAATACCAGTCTCCAGTCTTTTTCTGCTCACTCAAGTGTAAACCCCTTTTGATTTCTGCACTAATCCTAGGCTCATCCAAACTGCTAAGAAGCCTTGCAATTGTATGAAGAAAACAATCAATGAATTCTGCAAACTTAAACTCAGTTGAATTCCTTCGTGCTAATGAGGTCCACTGTGACACTGCTTGATTGATGCATGATCATCTTGCTTGTGTAGGTTTATAGGAAACTTATCTCCCTACTGAAAAGGAAACATGTAGACTAGTATATATGCATAATTGAATATGCCTTTAGTGGTAATTTTCATCATCTATTCATGCATATTATCAACCAAAAATTAGCTAAAATTATACATGAATGTTGGCTTGTGCCCAATGGATAAAATGGATAGAAAGTCAAAGATAGGCTCATCTACCCACTAGTGTGATGGATATCCTAAAAGGCAAGAAATTAGGGCAATTAACTGCTTGGCTTTCTCAGGGAACATGGGATCTGGGTAAGGGGGGATTTTTCTTAGGGAGTTGAGAGTCTTCTTGGAGAAAAATCTCAAATATTTGAGCTCTCTGAGGAAAGCTTAACTTATGATATAGTTGCATTAGAACAACTGCAGAAAAATGGCTAAGGGAGTCATTATGAGGAATCAACATCATCTGGTTTATGGTTTCTAGTGTAATGGAGACCAAAATGTATCCATTTTGAGCCATAATGGTTCTTTGCAACGGATTATACCCGGCCTAACACGACATCACCAAATCATGGAAATAGTGGGTTTGAGGAAAGATAAACATAGGCAATAATGATTCCCAAAGGTTAATGTCATCCTTCTGATCAAGATATATTTTCTTTAACCAATGATGTAATTCGAACAAGTCAAATTCACACTAGATGTCAGCAAGCTTAAAGTATTGGCCAGCTAATGGCATATGATCTAGGTTTAGGGTAGCAAAAGTCTTAGGGTTGTCATCACTTTTGGATTTACTGCTATAAGAATGGGTTTTTCCCTTTGGTGCCATGACCGTGGATTTTGAAAGAGAAAGAATATCAGAGGATTGAATTTGACTTTAAAATGTACCTGTATAAATAAATAAATCTATGTCAAGGGTATCTAGGCTCTAAATTGCTGAAATTGTATAGATGTTGACAGTAGGAGTGCAAAAACTCTGAATAGTACCTGTAATTTAAAACAGTTATCAAAGAAGCTAGGAGAGTTGCGCGAAATGTATCAAAGTGTTTTTATAGGCCTCAATCGATTACCGTTGTAATGGAACCATTACCTAATGAGATTTAGGTTCATTAATCGATAACATGAGCCTAGTAATAGATATGAGTGTAACAAGCAAATGATAGAAGGAGTGTAGTAATGAGTAATACATGGACAAGTGGTGGAATCTTATAGGTGGAGAGAAATGTGTCGGAGATGATTTACTAACTATTATCAGGAGCAGATGAGAGACAATGATTTTGAGGGGGGGGCTAAAGGTATGCAGTTTAGGAAGAGGGGGATGCAAAGTCACGAGAAGTGCCATGTTGCGTGGGGCCCGTGAAAAGCAATACCACTTTCAAGACCCCCCCCCCCCCCCCCCCCAAGCCCCCCTGACATTAACGTGAAATAGGACCAGGGGGTGTGAATTGGTTTCCGCACAATTGATCTGTGTAGGGAAAATCATGGCCATCAATAAATTCACTTTGGATATCACAAAACGACAAGACATCTAATCATTTCTCGACGGAAAATAAACTCAAGTTTAAAGCTTATTACATAGCACTAATCATGTTTAAATAACATGGTTATTTTATTTTTCAACTAAAATAAATCTATCAAAGAATAAATATAATCTAAAGGAACATTTGTTCAAGCATGCTTTTTATTTCCTAAAGAAACTCCTAACCCTATTCTATTACAAATATACAGTTGACCAATATTAAATGCTTAGGTCATTGTTTCCTCTAATCTATTCTTTCTTCTAATTTCAACGAAGATTAAACAGTTTGTTTGAATTATTTTCTAATCCTAAAAAATAATTTTAAACATGTTTGATCATGATTTTATTGTATGATTCCAAAAGGATTTATTCCAAGTGGCATTTAAGATTTCTCAATTGTACATTTGTTTTTCTTTTGATGGGGTTTCTTTTCATATTTTTTCACAAGTTTTCATGTTTGCATTATTTTATTCTATTTTTTGTTTTTTCATTTTTTCATACCCTCTTTTATAAATATCTAACGTATCAAAACTATTTATGTTAGAACACAAGTAGCACAAGTTTCTCTTTTTTTATCTATGGGAAAGTGTCACTTTCTCCTTGGTTTTAGGCATGCATGTCATAAATCCTAACCTAATACAATGGGTGTAAACATATAGAATGGAAGCTTATAGAGCTCATTTACACACTAGACATGGGAGCTCTAGCTATCCCTATGAGTTCAAGGAGCTTCAGATTTGGTTTGAAACGCTTTTCCAGGTAAGCTTCTAAACTATTGCTTTTTATTGCTTTTTCTGTTGCTTTTGTCTTTGCAAGTGTCGCTTTTCCCATTTCTTCTTGTATTTAATAGTGTTTCCGTGATTACTACCTTTTACAAGGGTTGTTTCAGTATTTCATTCCGATTTTACAAGTGTTGCATCCCTTCCAAGCCATTTTTCCTATAAGAAATTACTATTATTGGTTTTTTTTACTCATGCATATTCTCTCCTTCGTATGATATTTTTTTGTCAATAAAAGTGAATAATCTTACTCATTCAAGGTTGATCTATAATTTTATCTTCTTTATCCGAAAATCTCAAACTTTCCTTTTCCTCGGGCTGAACTGTTACATCCCTAAGGCTTGCTAGGGTCTGCCACAACGCATTTCACAATCCCAACAATAAATCATTCTATTTTCTAGCTGCAACTATGAAATACATAGTCACTAGCCTCCTACAATTGTGCATTGTGCAATCCTAGTCATCAACGGTCCATTCAGGCTATTGAAACTGCGCAATGCACAACCCTCTCCCTCTTATGCTTGCTGAAACTACACATTGCATAGTCTCAAGCCTCAATCCATCCCTCTGTTAGATGAGACTTTGTAATACCCTGCCTCACTATGCATTGCACAATTCTAGAGCTCAACCCCCTTGCAGCCCAACATTACACAATCTCTCTCCTTAGTTAGTGTGTTTTTGCTTTTAGATTGATAATTGAACTAACCTATTTATAGCTAACTTGATACTACCATGCGTGCATATCTTACCATAGGTATTACATGTATTGAACATACTTCTCTTTCATTAGTAGATAACATCATGCCTCCTAAGTGATCAACATCAAAGGAGGTTACAAAGAGAAATAATGAGGAAGTTGTTGAAATTCCTTCAACATCAATTCCTATTCTTTCTTATACATGGTTATACATTGAGAAGGACTCTAATATTACATGGCATACTATTAAGGATGCATTCAATGCCACCGAATTCAAAGAATATTTGGAGGATAGACAGGTCTACATTAACATCCAACGGTTAGGGCTACACAAGGTACCTTGCAGATTCCCAATCTTACCATGTGCAAATGTCATCAGATGGATTCTACAAGGTGTAGATACCAAGATCATGTCTTTAAAAAATGCTAGTGGGAAACAACTTGCCTCATACAAAGAACATTACATCCACCTAGCTTACCACATGCATAAGCCTGAGAAATATACAGACTCACACTTCTATGCAACAACAACCTATCTCAATACGAAGGAAGTGATCAAGATGTGGCTAAAAGAACTTTTAAAGTTTCACCAGACATCAAACAATACATACAAGACTAAATCGCTCAGAAAGGTGTTCTAGTACTTGATAGTATTGTGTTTCGAAGTTTATGACCTTAATAATATTGGATCCTTCCTTGAAGGATGGGTTTACATGTTATACCATATCGTTTCACATGGGAAGATATTGAGTTGGCCCGGTATTGTGTCTCAACAGCTAAAGATCAACCTAAATAAGGTGAAAAATCCACCAAAAGGAAAGCAACAATAATTCTACATGTTTTCCTACCTATTGAATGGTATATGTGCTCACAATGCTTTCCCTAACATGAATTGGAAATGGACACCTAGTGAGCCTCCTATTCATATTTATTGCAGATTGTTAGCATAATGGAGTTACAAGGGAGTCTTTGGAAATTTGGCTGATCATTTCTTTAAGTTCCTATACCAGATGATTTTTGAAGAAGAATCACCTTGCATGTCTTATGAGGTAATGAGTACAATATCACAACTTGTAGATTGGTTTGATTAGAAACCATCTCATATTTTTCCAAGGCATGACATGAACAAAGAAATTATGCAAGATATTACATATCATATTGTCACAGGTCTAACTATAGTACTATAGAGGAATAAGAATATTCCATGGTCTGTTCCTCCCTTCTAAGTGGGATCTTACGAGATCAAGAACTTGAAGGCCCCAAAATCTAAAGTCATAGAATAAAAAAGCCTCAAGCTTGGTGCAATAGATTTTTCATCAATATTATCCTAGAGGATTTTGCAAGAAGCACTATTCCAATTTGCACTTCATCCGGCCATATGGGATCTATGCAATTCTAGAGGAAGAGAATATAAATAATAATTATAATGACTCTTGGTCACATGCACCAGGAGATATAGAAGGAATTTCCAACACAGTTCCTAAAAAAACGTTACTTAGGAAGCAAAGAAGTCAAAAGAGCACTCTCGAGTGAGTATTAAGTATAAGAGGAAGGTTTCCCACAGTCCAGCAGAGGAGAAACCACAAATTCAAAGTAGATCCAACTATTCTAAAAGTGGATTTTATAGCAGGAATGAAAAGGAAGTAGTGGGAAACGGAGAGGAAACAAGAGGAATAATGGAAACACAAGGAAGAACAGGTAAGGAAGGAACATGAAGAAATGCAAGCATGAGAAGGAATAAGAAGGAATGAGGAATAATAAGAAAAACTAAATCAGGTAGAAGAAGTAAGGAAGAAATAACTTTAACAAGAATAAAATAAGCATAATCATGATCAATAGCTTGTTCAAGATATAGAGTCGATAGTAGCCTAGGCCATGGAGATAGAACAAGGGGAGAAGAACTAGGGTATTAATCTCATGCCTAGTACAAATCAGATCATTTAGCCTCCACCTCTCCTTACAGATGGGCAAGACTCAGATGATGAAGAAGAAATCTCTCCTCTAAATGATGACCCAATCATGGATATTTTTAGCCTAACTTTTAATGAGTTTTAGAACAAAATTGTAGATGAAAGGAAGAAATATTTCCCCGATTATCTCACACATCCTTCTTTCATTCACACAGAGAGGGTGATTGTTACTAACACTAGAAGGAATCCTCATGCTATTGTTGCATATAATTTAGCCTTTGTAGGAGCTTTGAAAGAAAATACAAATTTCTTTATGGCGGAAAATAAACAAATGACAAAGATTGTAGAATCCGCAAAGTAACAAATTGAACAAATCCAAGCAGAGAAGAAAAAGTTGTCTTTCGCATATACTTATTTGTAAGAGCTTCAAGCAACTATATATGGAAATACGTAGACATTGGGAGAACTATGAGGCATATTTATGAAGAGTTGGTCACTTTGCATAAAGAAGTGGTTCCCTTACATGGTATGCAAAAGAAGTTGCGGGAAATTATGAAAGATTTGAAATTAATTCATGTAGCCATTTCCAAGATCCATGAGTGGGGAACTATGTATAGGAGCACACTAGAAAAATTGGTCAAGAAGAAAGGGAAGGAAGCAGAGTTGGAGAGGGATAAGGTCAGAATGATTATACAAAGAAACAAACAACTTGACACATTTTTGGCTAAAATTTTAGCCACTTATGCATGATTATGAAAAAACAAAGGACATAAACATTGTCAGGAAAGAGATCGGGGAATACTTGAACCAACTGAAGCAGCCCACAACCAAAGAAGACTTGGAGGTTAAAAAACATAACATGCATAAGTATATAGGTGGTCCTGCTAAGATCAATACTACGTTTTTCTTTCTGTAGAAAGAAGTGCAGACTAGTTCCAAAACCATCTACCCAGATGCTATGGGAGTTAGAGTCCACTACCATCCTGGCAATCCAGAAAAGTTTGAGGAAACATTCACACAATACAAAATCTTGGAACCACTATGTAACCATAGAATTATAAGTTGAAGTTGTTGATCTAGAGTTTCCTCAAACTCAAGCTTAATGTGTGTTGTCTTATTATGTTTGTCTTATTAGGAACTACCCATTTTTGTCCTATATGGGTTTTTGTATTATTGTATTTGAAATAAAATATGTAAGTGGAAGTCTAAGAGTTAACTGTGGAATGTGAAACATCATTAGTTCGGAAAAGACAAAATAAGTACAAGAGTCATGAGGGAAACTCAAAGGTCACAAAGGGAGATGAAGATTCATGATCTCATTTGTTATAAATAAACCCTCATAATTAAAGCAAAGTTCTTAGAACCAGATATTTGGAGCCTTGGCTTCTCTAGCATAGCATAGGAAGATTATCATTCTTTGAAGAAGAAAGTGTTGCCTTCACGTTACACTACTGGGGCTAGTGTCTTAACAATGTAATTGTATGCTTGGAACTTTCACTTTATAATACGAATATCTCAGAGTCAACATGCCTTCATGCATATGTCGTGGATGCAGTAAGACTATTATTTATATATTTTTGATGTAAGTTGTTTCATTTATGCTAATGCTAATGAACTAATTGATTCTCTTTAGTATGTATCTTGTTGGATGCGTGTTGTTTATGCTATTATGATCGTCGTTATCTTGTGAACTATTTTATAAATTAACTAAATATTCTTTCGTATCGCTCATGTGCCTCTTCTAAATTCATAATATTACTTGCTTCTAAGGGGCTCACTCATTTCCCTTTGATGTGATATAAATTGTCATGCATTACATTTGATACTTTACAAAGTTCATACACTTGTTGTCACCAAAGCCATGAATATATCATCTTATCTGTTAATTGCAGCCAAGGCATATCTTTGAAACCATCACTTTTGGAAACAGGTCATATTCTGGTTGGGGATCCTACTCCAATCTGTGTGGGGTCTAGTTGGGACTTCATATCAGGGAGACCCCCTTCCCTATTGGAAAATTACAACATTGCCAAATGGTTTTTGGCACTAGAAGGAGGGGAAGATGACAAGCAAGACCTTAAATTATGTTTGAAATTTTCTCATATTTAATGGCTTCTTCCCATATCAGAACTCCAACATGCTTTTCTAGAGTCATAAATATGAAAGTTCCCTCAGGGATAATTCATGACTCATCAAATCTGGAATTTGATGGAAAGGGTGGAACAACTATTCTTCTAAGGGGATCACTCATTTCCCTTTGATTTGATGGAACTTTTCATGCATTACGTTTGATACTTCACAAAGTTCATACACATGTTATGACCAAGGCCATGAATATATCATCTTATGTGTTAATTGCAACCTGGGCATATCTTTGAAACCATCACTTTTGGAAATTGGTCATATTCTAGTTGGGATCCTTCTCCAAACGGTGTGGGGCCTAGTTTGGAATTCACATCAGGGAGATCCCCTTCCCTATTGGCAGCTTACAACATTGTCAATAGTTTTTTGGCACTAGAACGAGGGCCAAATGACAAGCAAGCCCTTGAAGTATTTTTGAAATTTTCTCATATTAAATGGCTTCTTCCCATATCATAACTCCAACATGTTTTTCTAGAGTCACAAATATGAAAGTTCCCTCGGGGATAATTCATGACTTATCAAATATGGAATTTGATAGCAAGGGTGGAACAACCATTCTTGAGCACACCCTTCACTTTCTTTAATATTTCACTTCTCATGAAATTAATTGTGAGGATATTTCTTACAGATTGTTCAGTTCCATATTTGAGAAGGAGATGGTTTTATACATTGTTTACCACCTTTATTCATTCCTACCAACAACTTATCAAGGAGATTCATCGATCCTTTGATAGGTATGACTACGAAAGTGTGTATAAGAAGATTATTCATCTCATAAATAAACCTGATGAATCTGTTGAATATTTTCATGATCTATTAATTCACTTTTGTTATGAGTTGTCTGAGGATGACATAGATTGGAATTTTATGAACGAAAAATTTGAGTATTTTTTCCATATTTGTTTGAATCCATCTGAAATTGAATCCTTTGTAATTCTCCCAACATTTTATGGTAATGGAACTCTTAAAATTTAAAAATAATTAATTGTTATTCCATATGACATTTTTTCTTCTTTTGATTCTTCATAAAATCAAGAAGTTCCATGCACCCAAGTCAAGGTTGGAGAACCTAATAATCAATTTGTTGATCCAACATAATCTTCTCCTTCCCCTCATATTTAAGATTCATATTCAAGTTTCAATTTTGAATCTGATTTAATCAATGACATTGTTTCTCCTCGATACATCTCTTACTCTCCATCGATTATTTCCTATGATCCTCTTGATCCTAAGATGTCACCTGTTACAAAAACTTCTTTTGATTCTCAAGAGGGTCAAGTGCAATATGGAGTCAACAGATACCAAGGAACTCATGATATTCTTCATAATGACTATGTGTGGGATTCTGTTTATGATCAAGAATTTGTGATCACAGATGATATTTCACCTGATCTTTCCATTTCTTCCCCTTTCAACAATTATCCTAACATATTAAATGATTATATCACACCTATCACATCTTTGGATGATATGTTTTTAAATGATGTTAACTCTGGTTGCAGTTAGGAATGGTGGAATGTTCATTTCAGATCAAAAGAAGGTGAGGAAGAATCCACACTTATAATGTATATGTTGGTAGGCTAAATTGCTCCATTGTTTAACCCTTTTCCCTTCAAAACCATAACCTTATACCTCTATTTTAGCCTTGCAAACTCCCTTATTCCTGCACTAGTCCAATAATAGTATCCCTTCCTGCACTAGCTTTATGTTTCATGTTTAAGGGTTATGAATCTTCTTAATTAATCATTTTCATATATTTTCTTCCTTTAAATCTTTGCAACTAATGATTCTCTTCCTAGAAGTATTTGATGGACAATGAATTAATTATCTTGTTAGCATGGTCGAGTGCAGGTAGGATTCATGCACTGCTAGCAAATCTTCAACTATCGTGACAGCTAACCACTCCATGGGGACGTTGTGTTCTGAAACGATTAACTCAAGTTGGGCTCGAAGCATGGAGGAAAATCAAGGATATGTTGGAGATTAGGTCATTGACTAAATACCTAGAATAATGTTTTGTTATAGCCAAAAGGCTTAGCACGAGTAGTTGTTGTTATTTTTTTATAGCCGAAAGGCTCATATTGGAACGCTCGTTGTAATTTGGTTACAACCACAAGCCTGATTGAATATAGGACTTAGATAGAAAATGGTAGTGAGTGATAGTTATAGAAAGGATAATGTGATTCTGTCCTTTTGTATCTTTTCTTATATCGCCCTTGTTTTGGGCTGGATTTGAATTCATGATGTATATTTGCTAATCATTATTAAGAAAGGAACTATGCCATGTTTTCTCAATCTTGCACAGTAACTCTGTGTTGATGTGTTGATTAAAGAGTCGAGTCTTTATGTTTCCTAAATAGGGAAACGAGCTGGTTGGATAGGGCCCAGCCAACCCAACTTGTTCTCCCTTGTGTTCTTCTCTTTTTTTGATTAAGGTGTGCTAATTATTTTTAATGCAAAGTGTGAAGTAAGCATATGTTTCTTTTATCTTTCTGCAAGATTTCAATATGATTTCATTATAGTGTGACAAATATGTGGTGTGCGAGTTTGATTGAAGTTTAATATTATGATTTCCTTCTTTGAAGTTTAATCTCGTTTTCTGCCTGGATCGTGCAAGCACGTATTCCTGCACTAGTGCGTTTGCAATTTCTCATATCTATTCTTCTGGTTCATTATAGTAATGGTCTTTTGTTTTTATTTGGTAAGTCTTAATACGATACTGAAGAGTGTGATTTTTATTAAGTCTTAATGCGACTCTAAAAAAGCGTGATTTCCATTATGAAGTTCTTTTGATATTTTGAATTAAATACACTTATGAAACAAAAAGTTGTTGCGACACACACTAGTCTGTGCCTGCATTTTATGCTATTTAGGAAATATCTGATTCATGCATAATAATTCTTAAAGGAAATCTTTCTAGGTCTAAAAGGTTATGTTGCAGATCAGTAGTGTGGATAGCTATTACAGGATTGAAGCCTGTTGTCACATTTAAATAATCTCTTAGACTACATGCAAAAATTCCATAATTAAAAGTGTTCTTTGACTTTGGAATTAATTCTTGTTTTAGACATTAAAAGATTAGTTGAAGAATCTTTCAGTTTGAGGAATTTACTTTAAATGTTTTGTTCACCTTTGCAAGTTATTTTTCTTAGTTAACACATTCTTTGTTTTCTCGAAAGAAGGATTGGAAAGCTTGGTACAGGAACCTCTGTCCCAGTATAGGAATTGATACCCTGATATAGGAATAGAGTGCTCTATCCTTGAGGCTTAAAGTTCCTTCTTAAAGACATAAATCTCTAGCACATGTGTAAAATGCATTCCCAACACTTAAACTTTGTTCTTGTACTAGTGCAAGCACATTGCAGAAGTACATGAATAATAAATTAGTACAGGGAGGAAGATCATAAAAGGTGCCAAATATCTTCAAGGATCCAATTATTAATCTGGAACACAACTATACTGAAGATAAACATAGATTTACATTTTCAAAGATTGTTGCAAGAGGTTTTGAGAATTCCGTTCATTTGTTTTCCTGCAAAAGTACTTTCTTTTATATTCCAACACTAGAATATCTTTGGTGTAGATTTCTGGGTCATATTTTCTTTTTGATTGTGCAAGATTGCAATTAAGGAAGTAGGAATAGAGTTTGAAAAATTTCATATCATTTCGGGCATTTCCTATGCTTCGTCTCTAAGTTTACGAAACCCCTATATTGAAAATTAAGTGTTGAAGGAGTCTACTTGACAACAATTCGTGCACCCAACATTTTGGTGCCTTTGTCGAGGAGGCAATTTGAAATTATTAAGAAATTTCCATTTTTCTCGAATAGGGGTAAGTCTACTATTATTTTTCCTACAATATGCTTATGTTGCTTTGAGGAATTTATGAGTGCTAATTTTCTTTTCCATTGCAGCAATTAACAAATTCTTTTTATTTTATAAGAATTTGAATTTTGTTTTTGGATTTGATTTTTTAAAATGAGTGACTAAAAAATTTAGGGGTTCGAAGCCCAATAAGGGTCGAAAAAATACTGAAAGATCTAAAAAATCTTCTCATATTGGACCTTCTTTTGTAGGTAGGAAGTCCAAGTTAACACAAACTCATCATGCCAGAACAGTCCACTTGGATTCTGGACACATTGATTTAGGTGTGACACAACTTGAAAGGGGAATAAGGAGGCTAAAGGCAATTAGAAAGTTCAATTCAACATTAGTCAACCTTCACCTTATAGAAGTAGTGCGATTGGAGCCACAACAATGGCTGATGATGAAGACCGTGTAGAGGGGCCTGGCAAGAACCAGGTAAATGACGAGCAGTTCACTTTTGGATTTCCAATAGTGAACTCGGAAGAGAATGTATAAATGAAGAATATTTCACCTTAAGCTCTTCCACACTTTCATGGTAAGGTGCACAAATATCAAGATTCATTTCTTTTTTAATTTGATATATTATGTCGGAGTTATGATTATTCTTCTGATGCCTAGAAATTAAAGTTGTTTCCTGCAACTCTCAAGGATTCAGCCTTGCGCTAGTTCATGGGACTAGGAGGAACACTGTAAGTTCTTGGG
The DNA here is from genome assembly GCA_000404065.3 of Pinus taeda. Lineage (NCBI taxonomy): Eukaryota > Viridiplantae > Streptophyta > Pinopsida > Pinales > Pinaceae > Pinus > Pinus taeda. The sequence continues at coordinate 122,666 of APFE031321433.1, forward strand.
ACCAAATGAAGAGATTATTTTTGAATAAATATCAGGAATATTGTAAAACTAGAGAAATCCAAGAAGAGATCTTCACCATTGTACAAGGTGATGATGAGACCTTGGAGAATTACTTAGAGAATTTTTTGTATATACTCTAAAGATCCAAACAAAAATTTGATTTAATTATTATTCGAACCTTGTTTCTATGAGGAATTATTGAGGATTCTAGACATAATCCAAATATGTTAGGACAAGGAGACATTGCTTAGAAAACTTTTGAACAAATTTGTGACTTATGCAGGAAGTTCTCCAGAAACCAATCTAGATCCACTAGAGGAGGTCAAAGCAAAACTAACAAACTGGGATCTACAGATGCTATGATCATTGGATTGGAGAATAATATGGACAATATGAAAATTTAAATAATGAATAATGTTAGCAAATAAATAGACTCTTTTAAATTTCAACAAAAACTAGAAAAATAACAAGAGTCATTGTCTATTTTTTTTTCAAAGTGTAGAAAGAAGCATCCTTTAAGAGAATGTCCTTCTGAGATGAAAAGTGCTAATAAATGTGTGGTTTTTGCAGAGAGCCATGCCACTGAGGATTACCCCTCCATACCAGGATTAAAAGATGTACTCAAAGGAGAGCATTTCGAACCTGAGTCTTTACATGCCATGGGAGCGCGAAGGAATTAGCCTTAGGTAAGTGCAGGTATGGCTCCTGAACCACATTTTATGTCTATAATGCATATCCATATTCCTATTATAATAATAATAATAATCACTCTCAACTTTGGCAACATGGGAACTTTTTCCATCATGGAAAGTCCTCTCAACCTTGGCAACAAGGATGGAGAGGGCCAAACCATTCACATCATTCCTATCATACTCAGATGCCAGCATATCCTCCTTCTTATGCACCACACCATATGTCACAACCATATTTTCCTTCTCTACCTCAGCAAAGTCAATCATTGCCACCATTGTCTTTTCCACCACCATTCAGACAACCTCAACTACCTACTCAACTGGTACTGAATCCTAATAGTAAGGTCATACAATTGATTCATTTAGTTGGACCGTCCCCTCTCCCTACATATTGAATCTTGGTGATTGGGATAAATGAGCTTCAGTTGAGATCAAGAAGGGTAGTTAAACTAGAAAAAAAAATTAGTCCACGGTGATTATTGAGGAGAACAATGGGGAGGTAACTCCTGATTATTAAAAAAATAATATCACCCTCTGGCCCATTCCCATACCTTCATATTCACCATCTTCTTAAAACCAGCCCCCCTATCCTGAGTGCTTGGCCATGAAGAAGAGCGACCCCGAGTCCACCTTGGCTTCTGAATTAAGAAATATTTGTATAAAGCTTCCTTTACCTCAGGCTATCTGAGAAATTCCCATCTGTACCAAGATCATTCAGGAATTATGTCTTAAAAATCCAGGGAGGAAGAGAGTAGAACCTTAGACCATTCCATTTGTTGGTAGAGAAGCTGAGTTGATGGCAGGATGTGTATCAATGGAGAAATATACAAATCTTGGAAACCCATTTGTTTCTGTCTAGATAGGTGATATCCTTGTCTCTAATGTATTAATAGACCTGGGGGCAACCATCAATGTGATGACCAGGCAAACCATGGAACAACTTAGGATGAGCCACATTCATCCTATACCCACCATGCTTGAACTTGCAGACAGATCTAAAATCAAGCCTGATGGAGTATTGGATGACGTGGTTGTCTCAAAAGATTCATTTGAATACCCCACAGATTTCATTGTGCTTTAGCCAAAGAATCTCGTGGGAGGAAAGCCATTGATTCTGGGGTGACCATGGCTTGCCACGACTAATGCCTATATTGGATGTCACTTTGGTGACATGTACATTTCATGTGGAGACTCTAGAAAAAAGGTCACCTTATACCCACCCACTAGATCTATTTGGGAACTCAAGGATACCTTATGGTTATATTATGACAGTAGTGATGATGAGACCCAAACTATTTCTCTGATTCAACATCATACTGATTTTGTGCAAGATGGTGAATTGCAATATTTCTTGAACAATCTGGACACTATGCCTAGTTTTGATACACTTCATTAGATCTTTAGTCTAGATTTCCAAGCAAACTATGATTCCTAACCTTCCTTATCCCATACTATGGCATCATCTTCCTGTACTCTTGAGCCCGAGACTACTCTTGTTGAAATTATTCTAGGCAATCCCTTACACATTAGTTCAAACATGGATTCATTTTAGCAAGAACAACTTTCTAGCTTGTTGTGAGATCATTTGGATGCATTTGCTTGGAGTTATGAAGACATGAAAGGCATTCCTCCTGAGACTTGTACTCAACATATCTATATCTAGGAGGGAGCTTGTCCTAAATGACAACCCCAGAGATGACTGAATCCCGCACTAAGAGATATTGTTAAGGAAGAATTACAAAACCTCTTAGATGCTAATTTCATCTACCCCATTTCTAAAAACTAGTGGGTCTCTCCACTAGTGATAGTCCCTAAGAAATATGGGAGATGGCATATTTTCATTGACTATCGAGAATTAAACTTGAAGCCATTCTCAAGGATTACTTCCCCTTCCTTTCATTGATCAAGTTCTAGATACCCTTGCCGGTAAAAAGTACTTTTCATTTTTAGGTGGCTTCAGTGGGTATAACCAAATCCAGAACGCACCTTCAGATCAAGACAAAAACACCTTTACATGCCCTTGGGGTACATTTTCCTATCGAGTGATTCCTTTCATGTTGTGTAATGCACCCACTACCTTTCAAATGGTTGTGCTAGCTATTTTTGTTGATCTTGAATGTGTTGAGATTTATATGGACGACTTTTCTATGCATGGTCACTCATTTGATGAAGCTCTTGAAAATTCATAAAAAGTGATTTTATGTTGCCAAGAGGCCCATCTTTCTTTGAGTGATCAAAAATATAGATTAATGTGCAAAGATGGAGTGGTTCTTGGTTATTTGATTTATGACAAAGGTATTCAGGTAGACCCCACTAAAATTGAAGTTATTATTCGTCTGCATGCACCCAAAACTCAAAGGGAAGTGAGAGGTTTCCTGGGACATGCTGGTTATTACCGAAGATTCATTGAAATTTTTTCCAAGTTTGCTACCCCCTTTTTCAATTGCTAGCTAAGGATAGTGAATTCACTTGGTCCACAACCTACCAACAATCATTTGAAAAATTGAAGGAAAAATTAGTACAGGCACCATTTTTGAGGGGACCAAATTGGTCCCTAACATTTCATATTTCCTCCGATGCTTCAGACACTACTATGGCGCAACCTTAGGACAAGAAGAGAATAAATAGTCCTACACTATTTACTACAGTAGTAAAAAAAATTCACCTACCGAATTTAAATATATAGTGATTGAGAAAGAATTTGTAGTTGTTACTTTTTCTATTAATAAATTCAGACATTATATTATAGAATATGAAGCTTATGCGCATACTGACATTCTGCTATAAGATATTTAATGAATAAACCTTTAACTAGCGGTAGAGTGACTACGTGGTTACTTTTATTATAGGAATTCAATGTTACAATTGTTGATAGGCCAGGAAAGTCTAACATTGTAGTTGATTATCTTTCCAGATTAAACAATCCTCGCAAAGAAATTCCTATTGATGATGATTTCCCTGAAGAACATATTTTTACTACGTCAACAAAATCTCCATGGTTTGCTGACATAGCCAACTATTTAGTCACTGGAAAGAAACCACCTCACTTATCTTCTCGTGAAAAGTGGAATATCATTCAGAAAAGTCCTTCATATTCTTGGCTATAGGGAGACCTCTTTTACACAGGACCATATTTTGTTATGCGTAGATGTGTAAGAGAGGAAGAAATGTTTGATATTTTACAATATGCACATGATGAACCTTGTGGTGGCCACTTTGCTGACAAGTGAACAACATATAAAATTTTACACACTAACTATTTTTGGCCTTATTTGTTTAAGTATGCCAAAAAAATGTTAGGCATTGTGATAGTTGTCAACAAATGGGTCAGCCTGTTCAATCCAATGAAATGCCTTTATGTCCTCAAGTCATGATTGAGCCCTTTGAAAAATGGGCTATTTATTTTGTAGGACCCATAAATCCCACATCTTTAAATAAAAAACATATCTTGGTTTGTACTGATTTTGTTACTAAATGGGTAGAGGCTAAAGTTGTTTCTTTTGCCATTGAAAAAGTTGTTGTTGATTTTTTGTTTAATGAAATTTTTACTAGATTTGGTGTTCCTAGAGAAATTGTTCTGACAATGGACCATAGTTTGTTTCTAACTTGGTACAGGAAGTCATGAATCAATATAAGATTTGGCACAGGAAATTTACACCATACCACTCACAAGAAAATGGCCAGGTGGAATCCATAAATAAGGTGATCGAATCCATCCTCACCAAAATAGTAAACATGCATAGGAAGGATTGGGCTAGTCGGTTTCTTGACTCCTTATGGACTTATTGAACCACTTGGAGGAACAACATGGGGCATACACCATATGAGCTGGTGTACATAAAAAAGTCCTTTCGCTAATTGAATTTCAGATAAAGGCTTTTAGGACTGCAATTCAATTGGGTCCAAATCTCTCGGAAGCACAATGACAACATCTATTGCAGCTAAACAAATTGGATGAATTTCAAAGGGATGGTGTTCAACATAATATTTTGGTGTAGCAACAACACAAGAAATGGAAATAAACGTTTATCAGGAAAAAGTGGTTCCAACGAGGTGATTGGGTACTTCTCTATGATTCTAGATTTAAACATTTTAAAGGGAAGTTCCATACTTGTTAGATGGGATCGCATGAGGTGCTTCAAGTCTTTGACAATGGGGCTGTAGAAGTCAAACCCATCGATGGGTGAGATTAAGTCTTCCTTGTGAATGGGCATACTCTTAAAGTATATTTTCAGCCCATCACAAAGGAAGACTTCATGTAGCAAGTGTAGCAATAGTTTGAACTTCAGTTGCTAGGTGGCTATGCCAGCCTATTGTGATCTAATTTCTTCTCTCTTGAAATGAAATTTAAGGAAAATCCAAAAAATTATATAAATAATTAGAAAGAAAAAAAATAAAAAGAAAAAAAAATGGTTTTTTCCTGTGATTGTGAAAATCATTTCTACTGACATGATTATAGAAGGATCAACCTGAAAACCAGCTTGTTGGCAAGAAGATCAGTTCTGATAAAATGGGAATGTTGCTTGATCTTTAGATGTGTTAACTGTCACCAAGAAGAAGGAAGTTAAAGTATAGGAACTAAGCCCTTATCCAAGTTTGGGATAGCTAGCACATAAATTTTTATTTTAGGAAACTGTAGGTTTTAACCTCGAACAGAAATTACCTGCATACGAATTCTAAATCACAGAAAAATAAACAATGCGAGAGCATAACACATAAAACACATATACACAGAGATTTCCCACTGGATCTCAAAACCGATACTACCAGCTTGATTTTTCATTATTTTCATTTCAATGTTACAATACATATTTATACATGCCGAAGCATCCAATACCATGGAACGAAAACCATTGCGTCCAAAACCATGGACCGAAAACCATAGGTAGGTTCGCCCAACCTAATATAGGGTCCAAAAAAAAATTTCTCAGGGCGCTACGCAATCGCCGCAACGAAGGGGGGGCTCTGCCACCCCTCTAACCCCCCGGTTCACTACGTAGGTTAGTCGTGGAAAGAATATAGCACAACCCAACAATCTCCCACTTGTTGTTTTCTTCCCACAGGGGGCCACAAGAGAGCTTAGCCATTTTTCCAGCCCTGAAACACCCATTGTTTCTCTACACCAAGAGAACTTCTCAGAGCTCACAGATTTTGTCAATGCATCTGCAGTATTCTTCAAAGTGTCCACCTTTACCAGCAACACCTTTTTGTCTTCTATCATATCCCTCACAAAGTGATACTGAACATCAATGTGCTGTCTTTGAATGATAAGCAGGGTTCTTTGCCAAGAAAATTGCACTTTGGCTGTCACAGTCTATCCTTATAGCTCCCTGTACTAACCCCATACTTGAACACAATCTCTGCAACCAAACTGCTTCCTTGCTTGCATGAGTGGCTGCCATGTATTCTGCCTCTGTAGTTGATAGTGCCACTACAGATTGTTTCTTACTCATCCAACTGACTGCACCTCCAAATAGGTTAAACACATACCCACTTGTAGATCTTCTCTGATCCAGATCTCCAGCCCAGTCTGCATCAACAAAGCCACGAATATCCAACACTCTGTCCAATCCTTGTCCTCCTTGGTAGCACAAGCCATAATCACTAGTGCAACGCAAATACCTGAAAACCCGCTTCACTGCTGTCCAGTGCTCCTTCCCTGGTTTTGACATAAACCTGCTCAATACTCCCACTGCATGTGCAATGTCTGGTCTAGTACAGACCATGGCATACATCAAGCTACCGGCTGCACTTGCATATGGAACACGGGACATGTCCTCTTCCTCTTCTTGTGTCTTGGGACACTGTTCAGCAGATAACCTCACACCTACAGGAATAGGAACCTTCACCGGTTTACTATCCTGCAAATTAAACCTCTGCAATATTGTCTCGACATACTTCCTCTGGTTTAACCAGAGCTTCCTCTTTGCCCGATCTCTTTTAATTTCCATGCCAAAATATAGTTTGCAGCACCGAGATCTTTCATGTCGAATTTGGAGGAAAATTGGGTCTTCAAATCTTGGATAATTTCTTTGTCATTTCCAACCAAAAACATATCATCCACATACAAGACCAGATAAATAACATGGTCACCAATTAATTTAAAATACACACAATGATCTGCTTTGCTTGTGGTGAAGCCAAGTCCCCGTATAAATGTATCAAATTTCTGATACCACATCCTTGGTGACTGTTTTAACCCATACAGAGACTTCTTTAACTTGCATACTAGTTCTTTCTTACCTTCACCGCAAAGCCTTCAGGTTGCTTC